>JAEANM010007858.1:0-17420 GCA_017656035.1 Myanophis thanlyinensis | reverse complement strand
CACACACACAGTCAAGGTGAATGGCATGTGTGTGTATACACACTATACACACATATGTATATAAATTTTCAGCCACCAGCTATGATGGATTCTATGTATATACATATGAATATACATATTTATAATTACTGCTTTTTCTTTTTTTCAGCAACCAGCTAAGGTGGATCCTACATGTTGAATGTTACATTTAATTGATCACATTTTCCTCTCTTTTTTTTGTACACTATTGTGTTCTTTTTTGTTGTCGTTAGGGTTGAATGAATGTTTATTTTTGTTTCATTTTCTTTGTTTTACTGTTTTGTATTTTATTTTTTAAGGATAAAAGATGGCTGTACACCACCTCGAGTCCTTCAGGAGAGAGGCGGTATAAAAATTAAATAAATAAATAAATAATAAATAAAGCAATACATAATATTAAAACAAGAATTTCCAAGTCATTCATCTTGATGCATTCATTCTTAATTCTTGTTATTAATAAAAATGTTATTAATTGTCAATTGTCACAATGTTATTAATTGTTCAGCAGTGCATCTGAACCTTTTCCTATTTTGACAGAAAACCGGAACTCCTGCAAGGTGTTTATGGCATGGGTTTTAACAGGCCATCCAAGATACAGGAATCCGCACTGCCAATTATGCTTGCTGATCCGTAAGTTGCTTTAAAAGAAATTAGAAGGACCTTGCTTGTGTTGTAGCTCAGGAAAACCCTCTATCAATTAGGCAATGACTTCTATTAGCTGACCTAAATGTATGGGAATCTCAGTTTATCTGCCTTGAAGCTGAACTATTGCATTTCTTACTTGGGGTGTCAAAGATGGTAACTGTATAAAAAGAATGCTGAATTGATGGACGGGACTTTGGGGTTCTTATGAGCTAAGATAAAAGCAAAACAGCTTTTTTGGGGGGATGGGACTGGGGTGATGATGAGGTATTGTTTCCAAAACAATACAGAGACTTAAGCTACCAGGTTTATGTTTGCTTTACATGTGACAGTCCTGTTGCAGAAATCTTTTCAGCTTGTTCAGTTTTGCTCACCCTTTGAAATTACATACTTTCACAAAATTATTTTGTATTTTTTCTTAGTCTTTCAGGCTTGGTGGTTTTATATAATGTGCTCCTGGTTCTTCATATTTATATGCCATTTCCACTTTATTTTTTGTCTGTTTTCTAATAAAAAGAAATCCTGGAATCATTTTATTCTTTCCCTTTCTCTTGTTAGTCAGTTGCTCTCTATTTGCAGAAATGTTAATAAAGTAATTTTGTATTTCAGACCCCAAAATCTAATAGCACAAAGTCAGTCAGGGACAGGCAAAACAGCTGCATTTGTTCTGGCTATGCTGAGCAGAACAAACCCAAAGAAGAATTTCCCACAGGTAAAGGTCACTAAGTTGCTCAAACCTGGCTGCTTTCTTCAGTGACAGTTCACCAATGCTGTTTTGTGAGCAGAATTTTTAGTCTTAACTAAAGTATCTTAATGTAAATCTTAATTTAAGATTGTTTTGTTGCCTTTCCTTGACTGAAAAATACAGCAAAAGCTTTATAATCTCAGGTTTTGTAAAAAATATTTTCCACTCAAATTTTGATGCCTTTGCTTTTTGGCACACATTTAATTTAAGCAATATAGCTATGTGGGCAGTAATGAAACAATTCACCCAAACACGCTATTTTATTGGACCAATTTAGCGCACACACAAACACACTCGTACACACAGACACCTGATCTCAAGCACTTTCCCAAATTGCCTGCTAAAAAACCCAATAAGGTATAAGTGAGAAACTAACTTGGATAATATCTGCGTTTTTTAAAAAAATTGCTCTAGAGTTGTTCATATAGAAACAGCAAAAACCTTTTACAAATTCAAGTACGTATTTAGCCAATGTGTAACCAGTCAGAAAAGTACTTGACTTTGTTGCTAAGTGAAACATTTGTTAATTTTGCCCCATTTTATGAACCTATGGGCCACAATTGTTCAGCGAATCACCACAGTTGTTAAGTTAGTCACATGGTTGTTTAAACTGAATCTGGATTTCCCCATTGATTTTGCTTGTCAGAAGGTCACAAAAGAGGAATCACATAACCCTGAGATACTGCAACAGTCATAAACATGAGCAGTTGCCAAGCCTCCGAATTTTGATCATGTGACTATGGAGAATACTGCAATGGTTTTAAGTGTGAAAAATGGTCATAAGTCACTTTTTTCAATGACATAACTTTGTAACAATCACTAAATGATCTGTAGTAAGTTAAGAACTTCATGCAAAGGGCGGGGAGGGGAATTCAGATGTGTGATCATAACCATTATGAGTCTGTCTTTCTTAAAATACAGAAGAGTTTGTCAGAGTTTGCAGCAGCAATGGCATTCAGAAGCACACACAAATAACTGATTTAGCAGGATTCAATACTCTTTATATATAATATAACACATGAAGTAAATATACACCAAAGAAAAGGTTTTTTCAACGTGGTAGCAAACACAAGCAGACACAAGCAGAGGAGAGGCGTTAACAGTTTCTGTTCAGAGCATAGAACAGCACAGCATGCTTAAGTTTCAGTTTCAGAGCTGCAGAGCTAAGCCACGCCCATGCTCATTTCTGTATGAGTCCCCAATCAGCTCCTATTGGCTGACCTTGTTATATGCCTCTTTTGTCTGTGAACCAAATACACTGACAGAGTTGCACCAAAATAATCCACATTTATGAATGTGCTGCAGTTCAGCTCCTTTTGAACGGAATGGGGAACAATTGTTGGGAGATAGTGATTTCATAAGACACTTTGTAAGTCATGTTTTACTCCACAGTTAAGCCAAATTGAAAAGCACCCCAGGAAATTGGAGCCATGAATGTGAAAACACTCAGTGCTCTTGGCATCTCTTGTTGAAAACTAAATTTAAAGTGTGGCTACATGGTTATATAGATAAGTTATATATTTGTCTTGTCTTGTCTTGCCTTGAAGTGCCTCTGCCTCTCTCCCACCTTTGAACTGGCTGTTCAAACTGGACATGTTGTTGAGAAAATGGGAAAATTCTGCGTCAACATAAATGTTAATTATGCTGTTCGAGGCAACAGAAGTAAGGATTTCTTACATACTATGTATATGCTAGATATTTAACCTGGCTGTCCTCCATCATCTTCTGGAGGTACATCTTCTGTCTCTTCTATTTCTTGGCCCTAATCTAGTGTTTGTCAACCTGAACAACTTTAAATATGTGGACTTCAACTCCCAGAATGGCTAGCTGTGGAATTCTGGGAGTTGTAGTCCACACATCTTAAAGTTGCCAAGATTAAGAAACACTAATCAATAACTCTCTGAAGTGGGTTGGACTAAAGGGAATGATTGATCCAGAATCACCCAGTGAATTTTCATGGTTGAAGATCTTCTTGATCCTGGGTCCTCCAGTAAAAGTCCTTCACCCTGATGGTCAGGATCTCTCTCTACAACGCTTTTTCATCCTCTTCGTTGTGCTAATACTTCTGTACTTATTTTGTAAAACACAATGTTGCCGATCTCCCTTGGTGCATGCTCATGACCTCATCTCCCCTTCATATAGGATATTCTTCCCCAGATATATTTTTTTAGTTTTGTATGAATCTTTTCAGTCACTAAGAACAATATTACAGTTCCATTTTTCATTCTTTACCTAGATGATTTTTGCTGGAAATTTTCTGTGGTGTTCATGTTAATTTGTCTGAATCTTTGTGGGGGATGAATGATATTGCTGTAATTTACAGAATGGACCTTGGAAATCTTCTAGTCCAATTCCTTGCTCAAACAGGAGCCCCTAAACCATTTTGGACAAATTGTTGTCCAGTCTTTTCTAAAAGCTTTCATAGTTGGAACACCCACAACTTTTGAAGGCAAGCTGTTCCACTGGTTGATTGTTCTAACTGCCAGGAAGTTCCTCCTTAATTCCAGGTTGCTTCTCTCCTTGATTAGTTTCCATCCATTGCTTCTTGTGTTGCCTTCTGGTGCTTTGGAAAATAGTTTGACCCCTTCTTTGTGGCAGCCCCTCAAATATTGGAACATAGCCAGCATGTCAACCCCTAGTTCTTCTTTTCAGTAGACTAGACACATCCAATTTGGTTTTTATATTGTAAGCTACTCAGAGTTGTGATGGCCAAGGCCAGCCTCACAATTTTAACAAATTTAATTTAATAAATTGTGGATAAATATAGAAAACAATTGTACTTTTTCTTACAACCAGAAAATATTAGGACTTACTTTCTTCTATATTAGATTACAATATTTAGTTAATTGTACTCCACCATAGCATTTGGTAATGTTGGCTTAACCATATTCTGGAAATGTCAGAATTATCTTCTAAGAGATACATATATATTGAGAAGAACTTGCCAGTTGCTTATTGGATAGTGTGAGGGCCATGGTTTAAACTTATTCTCTTTGTACTTCTTTTTGTGAGGTCCAGAGTAGGTAATACAATGCCCTCCATTTCTTCCATACAGTATTCAGCCAGCAGACCAGTTGTGTTTAATGAGGTGTGAATGACAGTCCAAAATATCTGGATGGCACCAAGACCTACCTGCATGGCTACCTTTTTGAAAAAGAAGGCACACAATCTCTGCTTGGGTCTATTTCACTTTGGGGGTTCAATAAGATTAATAATGTTTATTCTCACATTTGTTTTGCCTTCATAGCAATCCTATAGGGTAGCCAACATTCTCTTTGATTTCTTTCTTAAGTATGAAATTGACCTGGAGACTGTCAGAGTTTGTTGCAGCAATTCAGAAGCACACACAAGTAACTGATTCAGCAGGATTCCATTATATATAAGAAACTTCTCTTTGCATATAATATAACACATGAAGTAAATATACAATACCAAAAAACAGGTTTTTCCAACATGGTAGCAAATATAAACAGAGGAGAGGAGTTTCCGTTGCAGTTTTAGAGCAACAGCACAACCTAGTTTCCATTGTAGAGCTGCAGAGCTAAGCTGCACCCCAGGCTCTGTTCTGTTTCTAGCAAATACTGTTTCAGTTTCCAAACAGTCCCCATTAGTTAACCTTGTTGCCATGACTCTTCATTGGCTGACCTTGTTACTATGTCTCTCTCAGTCTATGAATCAAATACACTGACAGACCCTAAAAAGAAATTTCCAGACAGCGAGAACAATTAATCAGTGAAATGAGTTGCCTGCAGAAGTTGTGGGTGCTCAACACTGAAAGTTTTTAAGAAGAGATTGGGCAACCATTTGTCTGAAATAATATAGGGTTTCCTGCTTGAGGATGGGGTTGGACTAGAAGACCTCCAAGGTCCCTTCCAATCTGTTGTTCTGTTGATTCAATGTTCCTAATTATCCAGCCTATTCAATTTCATATTTCCTGCATTCTGAGCGAGACTAAAGAAAAACTACTTCACAAAAATACTACTATATAGTCTTAAGGTTTTTTTTTTCATTGCAGCAAATACTGCTTTTTACATGAATATGTTTTTCTTAGTTCCAAGGGGGACTCTAATAAGAGAACAAATAATAATTGGAACACCGGGGACCCTGCTAGATTGGTGTTTTAAGCTAAAGCTTTTTAATATGAAGAAGATCAGGGTGTATGTGCTGGATGAAGCAGATGTCATGATCGATAAACAGAATTTCTTGGATCAAAGTGTTCGTATCCAGAGGTAAAACATGTTTTTCTTCTTTTTGTTTCTGAATCAGAGTTTGTTTTCCATGACTAAACATCCTAAATGTTTAACTTTTCCCAAGTTGCCTCAATGCCACCAAAAGATAGGTGTAAAAAATACAGATCTTGTAAATTAAAAAAAACCCACATTTATGGATTTCTATTATTGAGAAAATGATTAATATTCTTGTCTCTGCCAGAGCAAAAGCAGATTTCAGGTTAAACAAAGGCTGCTTCATGTAGTATGGAAGAAAAGCATAGATGTGTCGGCACTTCTGCTTACAAGCTTCGCAAGAATAGTGATCAACAACTTTTGATGCCTACTGTTTGTCATGGTATCTGCTGCAAAATCATCCAAGTCACTGGTCGCTTCAATTAGATGATGCCCCTCTTAAAATTCCTGTGCCAGATTTCTTTTCGATGCACCGTCTTCCTGTCTCTGATTTGAGAGCTTTCTAGGTTCTTGCCTCGTCTACCCCCATGGAGTCAACCGACCATTGTTCTGTTTATCCCAGGACCATAAAACTTAGGGACTTCCCATTGTTACTGAGTTCTGGTTGCCATCAACTGAACCAGCATGGCCCATAGAGAGGGATCATGGATGCTGTAGTCCAAATAGACCGTTGCTCATCTTTGATCTGTGAAATTACCAGCCTCAAGAGCCCTGGTGGCACAGTGGTTAGAATGCAGTATTGCAGGCTAACTCTGCCCACTGTCAGGAGTTCGATCCTGATCACTTCGAGGTTGACTCAGCCTTCCATCCTTCCAAGGTTCGTAAAATGAAGACCTAGATTGTTGGGGGCAAGAGGCTGAATCTGTAAACTGCTTAGAGAGAACTGTAAAGCACTATGAAATGATATATTTATTTGGCATGTATTTATTTAGACAATTTATATTGCCACCTACTCATTCACAGTGACTTAAGGCAGCTTACAAGAAATAAAACACAATATAAAAGAAATAAAAATAATAAAATAACCCCCACCCTGTCAACAACACACACTCATAACAGCCATTTAATGGGCTCCACCCTGCTCTGGGTTTTCCAGGCCCGCTGGCAAAACCACATCTTCAGGGCCTTCCGGAAGAAGGTCAGAGTGGGGGGCAGTCTAATTTCCGGTGGGATGATGTTCAGAGGGAACCACCACAGAGAAGGCCCTTCTGGGTTCTGCCAGATGTATCTCCTTGGGGTACGGTGCCTGCATCATTCCTTGCCTCCCTGCTTTAATGGATTGGGTGGATGTGACCGGCAAGAGACAGTCCCCCAGATGACCTGGTCCCAAGTCATGAAGGGCTTTAAAAGTGACAACCAGAACCTTGAATTGCACCCAGAAGCAAATCGGCAACCAATGCAGCTCCCGCAGGAGAGGTGATACATGTGCACACTGAGGTCTGCACCAAAGCATGCGGGCTGCTGCATTTTGCACCAACTGGAGCTTCCACATGCTTTATATATCGTCTAAGTCTAGGCTACATCTAAGTGCTATAAGTCTTAAGTCCTGTTGCTATAATGCTGTCAGTTGAATATGGCGCTGGGTCTATGACAATTCACCAACTCACTGCAGGACAAGAGCCACACTAATATCAAAGAGATAGTGGAATAGAGTCATTGAAAGGATGCAAAAGGAGGGACAGAATGAAACACGAATGGCAAAAATCAACATAATTTTTTTATTTATTTTAAATAATTAAATAGAATTGTTAAATTGTCTCGCAGTTAGTTGGACTTGGCGAGTTGGCCCAATTCTGCCCTGCAGGTCTGTGCCGATGAGCAATTTTCTGTCATTGGAAGCACTGAAGATCAAACATGGAAACCTCATGCGTGTAAAACCACTGAGCTGCAGGCTCTTTGAAACAAGTCCCTTCCTTTATGGGAACGTTGGCAAAGGGCCGATGCAGAACAGTTCCCTTGACTAATGCACATCAGCTCCTTTGATCCCTATATATGTTGGAACCATTCTTTCTTTAAACATTTTTTCCCCATAGAGCTTTGTCTTCCGATTGTCAGATGCTTCTCTTCTCGGCAACCTTTGAACAGCCTGTACTAAAGTTTGCCCAGCGCATCATCCCTGAGCCCAACATCATTACGCTGCGCCGAGAGGAGCTGACCCTCAGCAATATCCGGCAATATTATTTTGAGTGCGAGAACAAGGAAGACAAATTCAGAGCCCTGTGCAACATCTACGGCAGCATCACCATCGGTCAGGCCATCATTTTCTGCCAGGTAAGGTGCCCTGTGGTCCGCCCTCCCAGGTAAAAACCATCCCAGGAACCCAGAGTCATGCAGCCCAGGACTGCTTTCATGGTAAAACTTGGCAAGTCCAAAAGTGCTTTCCCCCTCCCTCCATAGAACCAGGGAGGGTTTGAGCTGAGACTTCTATACAGGGAGTCCTCAACTTATGACCACAACTGAGTCCAGAGTTTATGTTGCTGTGAGAAATTTGTTAAGGAATTTTTTCCCATTTTACCACAGTTGTTAAATGAATCACTGCAGTTGTTAACTTAGTAACGGCTGTTAAGTGAATCTGGTTTCCCCCTTGACTTCGCCTGTCGGAAAGTCACAAAAGGGGATCACGTAACCCTGGGACACTGCAACTCTCATAAATATGAGTCAGTTTTTAAGGATCCAAATATAAATCACGCGACCGCAGGGATGCTGCAATAGCCATAAGAAAAATGGTTGTAAGTCACTTTTTTAAGTACTGTAACTTCAGACGGTCGCTAAATGAACTGTTGTAAACCAAGGACTACCTGTGCACATTACCAGTTTGTTTCCTGACTCAGGTTTCTGTTATCCAAGCATTGTCTTGGTAGCAGCTTTTCTTCCTTTTCTTCTGCCCATTACACCTGGCCAGCATTTGGCTGGATTCAGACATCTTCCTGCAGAGGTCTCACCCTTAAATCTGGGACACGCCCATCCACTACCAAGCAGCCAAAGAGGGAATAGCCTTTTCAGTTGGTTTCTATTGATGCAGAAATGCCATTCTTGTTGACGATGGCCATGAGATACAGAAGAAGGAGGAAGAGGAACGAATTGCTGTAGTAAGCTGCTTTCTGGGTTCTTTGTTTTTATTTATCGCATCTCATCCTGAAACCTATTTCTGTCGGGTGGGTTGTAACGAAAAACATTACAGTGCATCAAAAACACAACCGGCAGACTGTCTGTGCCAGGGTTTCCCTTTTGTGCCATGCTCCTTTCTTGTATGCTTTTGACAGACTCGCTTCAATGCTAAATGGCTGTACCACGCCCTAAAAAACGACGGGCACCAAGTGTCCCTGTTGATCGGGGAACTGACAGTCGAGCAGCGGGCAGAGGTGATCCAGCAGTTCCGCGATGGGAAATTCAAAGTTCTCATCACAACCAACATCTGCGCCAGAGGTACAGTTCTAGTAGCTGAAGCTCTCCCTGCGTTACGACCCAGGTCGCTTGCCTAGGCGGAGGCAGGCATCGATAAGAGCCCTTTCTTGCGCTGTTAAATGCCACAAGAAATGGTCCTTGCAACAACCGGCAAGGCTCCTCCCCATCCTTCCCTGAAGGCATCTGCCCTTAGTCCCAGTGAAACCAGTAAACAACAAAAAATCAATTGTCAAAGGCAGAGAGGAGGTCCAAAGAGAAAGTGCAAGTCCACAGGGCAAGGCAAGTCCACAAGGCCAAAGGCAAGAACACTTGAGTGAAGGCTGACTTTTTCCAAAGCGGGGGAGTGTAAGCCGAAGCAAACAATCATTTCTGACCAAGAGAAACTACACACACACAACACATCTCCTTAAGTCAACCCACACTAGGTGTTCCTTGTCAGGAGGGGCAGGGCGACCTTGTCCCAAGTAGCCTTGCAGCCCTCCTTTGAGCTTGTCTCCGCTCTACTCTCTGTGCCCTTGGATCGTGTGGGGGAGGCAGCTGTCCTTCATCAGAGGGGATCTGCTGCCTCTCATTACCACAGCCTGTCTACAGCCGATCCCTACCTGTGTCTGTGAGGGCAGGCAGCTCTCCGTCCAGTTGACCACTTCCCCCAATGCCCGAGGGGCCTGGGTCAGCATCGTCCTCAGCTCCTGGCCTCTCCCAGCATTCCAAGGGAGACATGCCATCTCCCTCAAGACGGTCCCAACTCTTCCTCCTCTTTCTCTAAACCAGGCTCCGAACCAAACCCTGGTTTTTGCTGCTGTCGTCCAGGCAGGTCAGCCACACAGATCCTCTCTGTTTCTATTTCTCCCTTAGGCATCGACGTGATGCAGGTCACCATCGTGGTCAACTTTACCTTGCCTACAACAGTCTTCCGGGGGCCTGACTTTGAGGCCTACCTTCACCGCATCGGTCGGACGGGCCGGTTTGGCAAGAAGGGCCTGGCATTCAATATGGTGGAAAAGCAAAACCTGCCTCTTCTGTTTGAAATCCAGGATCACTTCAGTGAGTGCGATACGTTCTCTTGGCCAAAAACCCCACAAGGTTGGGCAATCCAATATATAAACGTGGTCAGAAGCTCCGCCGGCTTTTAGAGCTGTAGAGTGAGAAGCTCTGAAGGCTGCAGTGCTTGGAAGATAAGAGGCACAAAGAGATGGAATTACCTCCCTTTAATGGGACAATAATTTTTAATATCATTCACTTTAAGCCCAGTGGCCATTTTTCTGAGCAGGTGGACCTCTCCCGATCACATCATGGTCTACAGCCATGCACCGTCTGAATTTGTTAGAATGTCTGTAGAATGCCTATAGAAGACCCACACCACACCCATCACAAGACCCATCACAAGGCCACACCTTATGTGTTTCACATCTGACCCCTCACAGGATCCTCACCTGATGTGACCCATCACAAGACCTATCACAACCTTCACCTGACATGACCCACACCTGACCCATCACAAGGCCCTCACCTGGCATAACCCTCCCATCACAAGACCTACTGACCAGACAGATCCTTTATAAACCGAGGAACAGCAAAACTGACCTCCCCTAAACTCCACTGAAGTTGTTACTTAGCCTGGTAATAAAATGTTCGGAAGCCAACTCACAAGCTCAGAGAACGAACCTCCCTTCTGAGCTCAGAGTGTTCTTTCTGGGGATGGAGGCGTTCTTGAAAATGGCTTCTCTTAGCCACCTTAGGGGGTTTGGTTTTGCAGGTTCTTTTAATCAGAAGGGTGTAAAAATAGAATTTGGAGCCTGGCAGGCAGAAAGGGGAGAGAGTAGGCAGTGCTGGGTCACAAACTCTCGGAGGTGTACAGTTAGTCCTCCGCGATCACGATTGAACCCAAAAGTTTATGTTGCTAAGTGAGAAATTAGTTGAGTTGAGTTCTGTCCCCCTTACGACTTTTCTTGCCACCTTGGTTAAGTGACTCACTGCAGTTCTTAAATCAGTAACACGGTTGTTGAGTGAATCTGGTTTCTGATTGCAAAAGGGGATCACGTGATCCCGGGACACTGTGACTGTCATAAATGTGAGTCAGTTGTCAAGCATCTAAATGTGAATCACTGTGACCGTAGGGATGCTGCAACGGTCATGAGTGTGAAAAATGGTCATAAGTCACTTTTTTCAGTGCTGTTGTAACTTTGGTCATTAAGCGAACTGTTGTAAGTCGAGAACTACCTGTGCACACAAGCAATTCAGTGCCTTCCCCAAAACTCAGCTGCAAACTTGTTTCTTCTCTTTCTTCAGAGATCTTGATCCAGCGCCTCGATCCGGAGGATATGGAAGCACTAGAAAAAATAGAAGACTGAAGGCTTACAATTTTGTACAAGAGACTTTTGACCACCTCTATTTTGCTTTGTCAAATTAAAAAAAAAAATCGCCTTGTTCCTGTATTTTTCTTCTGCAAACTGCTCTGGCGGTGCATAGAATTCTTCACAGGATTAGCAGGAAGAGAGCCCTGACCTTAACAAACCTGTGATCTAAAAAATCCCTTATGATCTACCCAGATGTACAGTGCCATTTTTTTACACTGACTTGAGTATGAGTATGCAATAATTTGGGATCTTTTTTTCTGAGAAAATGGAGGAAGTCATACATTGTAAAGTTGTTTTTTGGGATATGGTGGCTCAGTGGCTAAGACGCTGAGCTTGTTTATCAGAAAGGTTGGCAGTTCGACGGTTCGAATCCCTAGCACCGCATAATGGAGTGAGCTCCCGTTACTTGCCTCAGCTTCTGCCAACCTAGCAGTTCGAAAGCATGTGAAAATGCAAGTAGAAAAATAGAGACTACCTTGGTGGGAAGGTAAACAGCGCTCTGTGCACCTTTGGCATTGAGTCAAGCCGGCCACATGACCAGGGAATCGTCCTGAGACAGCGCTGGCTCTTCGGCTTAGAAACAGAGATGAGCATTGCCCACTGAGTCAGGAACAACTAGCACATATATACGAGGGGAACCTTTACTTTTACCTTTTAAAGTTGTTTTTAGTTAAAAATGCCATAGTTCCACATGTCCAATATTTCCATCACACAGTTGGATATTATTTCACAATCACTTGTACTAGGATCATGGGTTTTGTCAGATCCAAATACATATGATATTTGACTTTGAGAGTGCTAAATCTGTATTGTTAGACTAGTTTAGACTAGTAAAGTGACTGCTAGAAGAGAGCATAAGAACAGGTAATTATTTTACTTGCCTCTAGGGGTCAGTAGCTGCTTGCATTAAAAGCTGAGTTACAGGTCAGTTTGATTTAAGAAGATTATGTACTGTATGTATATATGGTTTTATTTTTTTTAAAAAATCCCTTCTCATTCCTATGGATGGCTTTCTCAATCTTGGGTTCTCTCCGGTAGACCTGGGAATTTGAGGGTTCTTAGATGTTCCTACAACTGCATTTCCATAGCTTTCCACAGTGAGCCAAGATAATGTGTAGGTATAAGCAACAAACTTCACTTCCTAAATGAATAAATAGGCAAACCCACCGTCTTTTCTCTTAACGCTGCCCTCCAACAACGTAGGATTGAGCCCTACCTGTTGATGTCTTGTTGAAATAGACTGGACAACCATTCAACCGGGATGGGGTCCCAAACCAGCCAGAAATCGGATTGTGCAAACAAGTGAAACCCCATCTGTAGGATGTGGGTAGCACATGAAACCATGCTATCTGCGGTCTGTGGAAAAACTTCTGTCCATGGAACCAATCCCTGGTGCTCAAAAGGTGTGGTATAAGGCCTCTTGCCCTGAGCAGGGGTTGAATGAACTAGAGGTCAGCCCCCTCCCCATCAATGTCCTGTCCAGCCCTATGATTCTATGTTCTAAATAAGGTAGCAACAAATGGATGCCAGATCACCTTGATGGGTATCCAGAGCATCACTGGAAGAATGCCTGAAGCAGAAGGAGATGCATGGACAGTCCATTGGTCCTTCTTGCTTAGCAGTCAGTAAGGTAGTCCTCGACTTATGACCATAACCGAGCTCTAAATTTCTGTTGCTAAGTGAGACAGTTAAATGAATTTTACCCCATTTTATGATCTTTCTTGCCACAGTTAAGTTAGTAGCAGGGTTGTTAAGTGAGTCTGGCTTCCCCATTGACTTTAAGACGGGTGTCAAACTGGCGGCCGGTGGGCCAGATGCATCATGCCCACCTCTCCGCGAAAGGGAAAAACATTGTGAAATGTCACGTGATGGCAACATGACTCAGTGGGTTTGACACCTGTGCTTATAAGGCTGCAAAAGCTGATCACATGACCCCAGGACACAGCAATGACCGTCATAAGCATCTGCATTTTGACCACATGGCCATGGGGATGCTGCAACAGTTGCAAGTGTGAAAACCCTTATGTCACTTTTTTCAGTGCTGTTGGAACTTCGAATAGTCACTAAACGAATGGTTGCAAGTGGAGGACTACCTATATTATTTGTGGTTACCAGATGTTCATGCAGAGGTTTTTCTGGCTGCATTTGCAGATAATGGGCATTGACGTCTCTATGCAAGGCCTGTTTTTTTCTCTGCCCGGGGTATTCCTTGCTCTTGCCTTCTGCTTCCTGAAAAAGAAACTTAAACTATTTCATGGCCTCTGGGATGATTTCCTGGAAATTTTAGGAATCGGCCAAGATGTCATTTAAATATTCAAAAGTACGTATTTTACCCCTTGCATTCTCTCTGCTATTTTAACACAAGCCCCGAATGACACATGTGGACTCTGGTTGCTAATGTGTTCTGGTCAGCACTTCAGTTTAAGAAATGTGTCTCATCCCTCTCTAAAGCAAGATTAGAAAAGGATTCTTTGAGCATCCTTCCCCCCCCCCCCCCAAGGACAGCGTGGTGTTCCTGCTTGTTTTCAATCACACCGACAGCTGCGTGGGCTACAAAACCAGCAGAAAACTGAACCCCCTCTGCATTTCTTCACCCGGGAAACGTTTCGCTTCAGACGATCCAGTGCACCTGGCATTTGAATGCCTGCAAAGTCGATTCCGCTGGGCTCCTCCACTGGACGTGGGGGCCTTTCCTAGGCGTAGCTGGAGACGTTTTGAGTTGCATCATGCGAGTTCTGCCGCAGCGAAGCCAGAGCTGGCACGAAGCAAGAGAACAATTTGAAAGTCTTGCCGAGACAAGTTTGCACAACCCCACACGCACCCCTCCCGCCCCCACCCCTGGGGGAATTGGATCATTGGCACCGGGGCACACAGCTGATACAGCCAATTGCCTGCTACATTGGTGGCCTGTGAATAAACATGGCACGGGAGGCTGAAAAACACAAACCCCAGGACAAACCCCCCACCCCACCCCACCCCACCCCACCCTTCCCTTCCTTTTTTTTTTTTATTATTTTTGCACAGAAAGAATGTTGGGCAATAAAAGGAAATGTGATCGCTAGAAAAGGCTTGGCATGGCGCAACCCTATCCCCCCCCGCCCCCCGCAGTGTGAAAAATAGAAGGAAGAAGTTGTCCAGAAGAAAAAGAGTAGCTATATGAAGTATTGTAAACTTTTGCTTTTACTAGGCTGCATTCCCCTACTCTGTGTTAAGTCCTGGCTTTGAAGAAGCCACAACGGATTGAGTTCGCACATCTTTCTAAGTCATATTATACCAAGTTGGGATAATAGTTGTGCTCAGACCCATCTTCTCCACTCTGGAATGCTTCAGCTGGGTGGATTTCAGCTTAACAGATTTTTCTCAGCCGTCGTGGCCACTGCTGAGAATTTGGACAGTTCATGTGGGTGTAGCTGGGCATCCACTACATCCATTTCAAATGTCCAAGCTTGGAAAAGCTACAGGAAATTCAGACTAGCCAAGGAGACAATTCAGACCGTCTCCATCCATGATCTGCCTTCTCCCATCTTACTCTTTGGTGCTGAGCCAGAAGATGGGTGTTAGGAAACAAACGTCACAGCTAGTTCTATCATTAGGTGAGACCTTGATTCATGTTCTATACATAGTTAACCTTTTCAGAATCGTAAAACATCTGGATTTGTCGAGTTCAGGGGTGTCTACAAAGGAAATAGAGTAATGGCGGCCACCAGCCTTTTTCAGTCAAAGGCTCAACCTTTCTTACCTGCATTGCGAAGTGTTCACAAAGTGGTCAAAAAAATCAACACGGGGGCAATCACCATGCAATCAAACCTCCACCCTTGATTGTGCATTGTGTCACATATAAAAATTGTGGAGTTTTGATTGTATAGTGGTGGCCAATGCAAAGATTTTTGACACCCCATCCCCCCTTCCTTGCAGACGCGTGGTCCCAGCTGCACATTTACGCAGTGAGAAACCCAGGTTTATACTACCCAAGCTGAGCACCCTGTATGAATGCAATTGACCTGGTTGAGGGTATGGTTTGAATGGAAGAGAGCCTGGTTGCAAAAAAAAGTGCTAAATATCATGAAGGCAAAATTGAATGTCTCCAAGCCAGTAGGTGTTTGATTCTACTGCTAGCAGCTGTTTTCTTTGCAAGCCACCCTTCTATTTAATATTTGCATTCATTTGTTGAAATAAAGCATTTCCATCTTGCTAATCAGCCACAAAGGACACCCAAGGCATCTTGTACAACTGAGCATCCAGTTGATCCCAGCTGATCCCAGCTTTAGAAGGGCGTAATGTCACTGGGCAGGGGACGCGGTGGCTCAGTGGCTAAGATGCTGAGCTTGTCAATCAGAAAGGTCAACAATTCAGCGGTTCGAATCCCTAGCACTGCGTAACGGAGTAAGCTCCCATTACTTGCCCCAGCTTCTGCCAACCTAGCAGTTCGAAAGCATGTAAAAAATGCAAGTAGAAAAATAGGGACCACCTTGGTGGGAAGGTAACAGCGTTCTGTGTATCTTTGGTGTTTAGTCATGCCAGCCACATGACCATGGAATTGTCATCAGACAGCGCTGGCTCTTCGGCTTAGAAACAGAGATGAGCAGCGCCCCCTGGAGTCGGGAACATGTATGTGCATGGGGAACCTTTACCTTTTATGTCACTGGGATAGCAGAAGTAACTGGGGGTGGAATGGGACAACTCACCATGGCCAACTCAATGTGGAACAGTTTTAACAATTCTATTATTTAAAATAAGTTACTTTAAATTTTTGCCATTCACATTTCATTCTGTCCCTCCTTTTGCATCCTTTCTTAAACAATTCTATCCCACTATTTCTTTAATATTAGTGTAACTCTTGCCCTGCAGCGAGTTGGCTGTGGCGTATTGTCATAGATCAAATGGGGGTTAGTCCCACACAGCATGGCAGGAAGCAAGCCGAGACAGGCATTTTTAGGGCTATATGACCAGCTGAACACAACCGACTTCTGCCCAGTTGGAATGAAAACAGGATACTGAACTTAAACGAAGAGCTGCTAGGGAGCTGACAGCTCAGAGATCTCACTCTGTATGGCGAATATTTTGAGTTTGTCCTTTGTACATGAGTCGTGCACCCTTTTGTGCTAAACACAGCCGGCTTAGCCATATTTGATTGAATAAACCAGAATTAGATGGGTTGACATAACACACTCGCTAAAACAACCCACCAGCAACATTCAAGCTTAGCACTTTGGATGAATCTATTTGGCCCCAAATAGTTTGCCTTTCTAGAGCTAAGAACAATGTCCAGAAGTGTCTTCCTTGGAATTAAGCAACGGGCCCAGTTTTAAACACCTTTTAAAAGACACCGCAAAGAGATGCTCAAAAACTCACCCTCTTTAAGTCACACTTATGCTCTTCCTACCACTTCCCTTTACTTCTGCATCTCCCTTCCCCTCCCCTCTCCTCCCCTGCTATATTACTTGAACAATCCCTGCCTTTATATTGGCAGCATCATTTCCACAACTGGCCCGTGTCATATGTAGCTAATCAGCCGGCCTGCGGCAGAGCAGGAATGATAAATTGTTTTTTTAAAAAATTCAATAAAGTTAGCGGAGAACATTGGAACCAGCTGTAGGGTCGAGTCTGCAATTCCGGCTGGAATGGACAAGATATTGTTAAGCTTGTCCCGTAGGCACATTTGCTTTGGATGATTGAATGAGCAGCGGGACAGCCAAGAGACTTATTAATACGTGAGGAAGTCTCCGATTCAGATCTTGTAGCCACTGTCACTGACAAGGTGGCTTCAGGCGAGGCGGTTTCCTCTGAGGATCAGGGCCTTCCCAAAACCATCTGAATAAAAAGAGAGAAACCGTCTGAATAAAAAGAGAGAAAATGTTCTTTTTAAGGAACAACAAAGCATAGCATGGCATCAGTGGTGGAATTCAATTTTGTTTACTACTGGTTCTGTGGGCGTGGCTTGGTGGGCGTGGCTGGGGGGGGTCATGTGACTGGATGAGCGGTTTCTGTAAGGAGGGCAATAAAGATTAGGCTAGAAACAACCCCAGGATGTTTCTTTCCTGCCTTCCTTACAGGATTAACCCTGTAAAG
>JAEANM010007857.1:0-17421 GCA_017656035.1 Myanophis thanlyinensis | reverse complement strand
TTTAACTATAGTCCAGCCCTCCAATGGTCTGAGGGACCGTGAACTGGCCCCCTGTTTAAAAAGTTTGAGGACCCCTGCCTTAGATATTGGAACACTGCTATCATGTCACCTCTAGTCCTTCTTTTCATTAAACTAGACATACCTAACTCCAGCAACTGTTCTAGCATATGTATATGTTAAATAGAGGTTGAGGGAACAATAAACCATGATGTAGCCCTTAGTAGAGAGGGTTAGGGTCAACAAAAATGCATGCTTATAATTATACTAATCCAGATTAATTATCATCTTGTTATACTATAATGTAAGAGTCTGGAATATCTGAAATATTTCAATGAGTCTTATGAAACAGCAATGGGCAATTGGAAAAACCAAAAGACTTTATGAAATCCATTGAAGTTGGGCAAGCAAATAAATTTAAATAATAATTATAACAACATGTAGAATATTTGTGGGAGTGACTATACACTAATGAAGTCAGAGTGTTATTGTCTAGAGTAGATCACCTCTGGAATTCTATTGTATTTTGTCTAGTAATGAGCCTACAGAGGTTAGTAACTTGTTAGAAGATACTGCACTGGTAGCCATAATTGATGGCTGCATTTGGCTAATTTACTGTATCAGTATTAGACAGTTTTATTATTTCTGTTCTGGTTCTGTTGTTGAAGTAAGATATTGGTGACAATTGAGCAGTCACTGGTGTTCCCAGTGGGTTGGGTACCATGGCCTAGATCAAGAGCACAACAAGATAGACTTATTTTTGCAAAGGGAGCGTTTAAGTTGCTAATTAATGTCAAGCTCTTAATATTTTAATCAATTAAAAGATTCTTTTCCACAGAATCTTCTTTAACAAGATTTATTGAAAAAGTAACAGACAAGGATAGAGAAATTTCACTGACTTGGTTATTTTCACATTAGCACCCAATTTATCTTTCAGTTCATGGGATGGAACGTTTTTTTCAGTCTTTTCCTAATGGCTTTCTCATGAATTGGCAAGCCGGCTGCCCTTTTACCAGAAAATTGAGAAAATGTGCAAGAGGTTGTTTTCCAAATGTCTCCTGAATTTTTCTCAAATTCTGAACAGACCATAACAGAATCTGAATCATGAAAAGACACTTTCATTTCATTTCATTATCAGTACACAATTTTAAAAATAGCGTCTGTTCATTTAGGTTTCTTCATACGGATGAGGAATGGATTTCTTTGCTCGTATCAACATTGCTCTGGTGGGTTTCTAGCCTTAAATCCACGTTTCTACCTCCCATCATTTCATTCTTTTGAAGGATATCTCATCTATTTATATGTCATTGAACTTGCAGTCACTCTAGAGTGGGTTATAAATATGTCTCAGTAATTAAAGCTTCTCCTGCTGTAAACTATACTTTGTTCACCCAAATGTTTTCTTTGAGGAAAACATCTGCTTCTCTTGATCAGCCATTCTTACCTAAATGTAGGCTGTCTGAACTTAGAAACTGAGGAATAAAAATAGTTCCATGGACATTTATATTGATCTTTTCATTTACGTGACCATTCCCCATTGAACTCGGTGACTCTCACTTGTGAAGAAATATGCATAGAACCTGGCTGCTATTGAAGTCAGCATTTTAAAATCCTTTTGGCAAATCTTCTATACTTCTCTCTTTCAATTTCATACTAACAGTAAAGGTTATACATTATCCTGTGATTCAGACTCAGATTGCTGCTTTTGACAGTTCAAGCTGCAAACAATTTGTTAGTCTCAGTGGATATTGCTTTTTTTTTTTTTTCTTGGCTTCTAATTCTGAAAGTCTTCACATTGGAATGTTGAACTATAAACGCAGGAACTTAGTACAAAAATATTTGAGTTCCAGCTTTTTCAAATGGAAGCTATATGCCTATGAAAGTTTGGAACTCAGTTGAGAGATCATCCTGAGCAGCCAAAATTTAAGACTAATTGAATTAATAGCCATGCTCATGACTGAATTAGCATAGTTGCATGCCCATGATGAAAGGCTCATCAAGTTTGGGATATTCATCAAATTTATTTTCCTGGAAATGTTGATGCTTAAGGTTCTTCAACACTCCCTCACCCCCAGTTCAGTATTCTCTAGTTTGTCCTCTAATTTGTTGGTTCCTAAGAATTTTAATTCTCAGCCAACATGGCCTTGTTGAAGTTCATCAGGTCAAGGAAGGATATCACACTAGGGAATGCAGGCCAGACAGTTTTGATCTCTGACAACATTATCTTTACAATTATGGGACATTACTCAGGCAACTTTATTACCATGAATATGGGGTAAAAATGGAAAGTATTTTACAATGTTAAAATCCAGTGGGGGATTGAAATGCAGAACCTTCATAACTAATTCCTATGCAGATCAAGTAAAATTCCCATCCATACTTGGTTCTAACTGGTTCTCATTTTCAACTTCTGTTTCAGCTGGAGTTGACTCGTATGTCTACTTTTTACTACTTGTATACTACTTTCCAATGTCTTCAGAAAGCTTATATGTATGTTGAAAAGGTCTAGTCCAAAGAGTACTGTACTTGAAGTATATGCAATGAAACATTTTGGCTCAACTGGCAGTATATTCTATCACGCTGGTTCATGAAGGACTCGGTTTCGTAAGCTGAAAACTAGTATGATTAGGAATGTAGGGAGAATGGTTCACCAATCATGCTATGTCTTAATGTGAGTTGTATAATTTTTGATATAGCATGTGTCATTCCACTCAAATTATAAAAAAGCATGTTTTATAACTTAGTACTCTGGACTAAAAATCCAATTTTCCACTAAGAAGACTGAGTCAGAGGGCCTCTAGATATATCAATTTAAATTATCTTCTAAAGAGCACATCTCAATTTAGATTATAACATTTAGACTCTCAAATAATCTAAGCACAGCACTGATTTAGAAAACTCTTCAAAGGTTACCTCTAATCATGAACATGTGATATTATCTGTATCTCTGAGCATTTACTTATCTTTGTAACTGTTACCAAGAAATTGAGTGGTATCATTGCTCTTGAGTTGGTGTGCATAAACCATATGATCAGAGATAGCAGGTGATTCTTCCTCCATGTTTATAACAAAGTTCTGCATACTTCAAAAATGTTTTGGAAGAAATGCTATTATGGACTTTTAGGAACACAGTGTTTCTTTGCTAGTCATTAAAGCAGCTACATCTTTTTATAGGTTTTTGCTTTAGCCTGGAAAAAAATACCTTGTTGTTGACTCATTTATCATTGCATCATCAATGCAATTCCCAAGACAAGAACATTTTTTTTTTATTTCCAGGCTTCCACAGAATTGTACGGGTTGCTGGGTTCATACTTGAATTGATGGTGAACAACCTCATCCAAATAATTTTTGAAGCATGAACAGCCTTAATGCTACAGCTTCCATGAAATAATTTTTATGAGGCTAATAAAACCCACAGTTCATTTTAACCACTTTTTATGTTTTATCCTGTTGGACACTTTTAAAGGAACATCAGGAAGGTGATGGTATTCTAGTCATCATTGTACTTTTTATTTTGTGGTTAAAGAACAGGTCAACCTTGCCTCATATTATTGTTTTTAGAAATGAGGAAGAAGGAAGGGGCAAAATTTGGTTGACCCATTTTTGGGGAAAGTGCCTCTTTGAAGCCATACTGATATTCTTGTTTCTGCCTTTTTAATATCATTCATATATATATATTATTTTCTCCTATCAGTGGAGCATAAACATTGATACATATAATGTTTATGCCCCACTGATATGAGAAAATAAACAGCAAAAAAGAGTTTGTAAGAGGCATTTCACAAGGGAGAGTTATCCTATTCATTTCTCTGACTGCTCTCTGGCAAAAATATGTCATTTCTATCTGCATCTACATCTTCTTTATCTCAGAAACTCAAACTGTGAAGAAAATGTAACAGGCAAACCTTCAGTTATCTCCTGTGATCAGATGTTAATGTGCTGCAGACCATGGCTGACTCAGCAAATTATACATAGACTTTTTTGTTGCAAGACAATAACATACTTTTTAAAATTATTCTCAGCTTCATGTGTTCTCTGTGCGTTCTACAAGGCACTCGAAGCAGGTTATGGACAGTTTCAAACAACCAACTTAACTGAAATTTCAAGTCTGTTTAGTTTCAGCTTGAGGACACATCTCTGACATGTTTTTCCCCCTTTAAACATCATTTTAACCATCTGGGAAAAAATGTAGTTAAATTATAAGAGAAGTGATCATGTTATTCATTGTTTTGAGGAACAACTTGTTGGTTTATCTTGTTTCACTCTTACTTGTAGGGTAAGTGAATGATAAAGTTTGAAACTATCGGATGGAGTATATATTAGGTCCACCTGCTCCAGAGTTGTGATGATTGAAACAGAAATCTGAATAAAGTTTATTAAGGTATTAGAAGGTGCTTTATTCTTTTACCAGCTGAAACCAAAGACCGGGACATTTAAGGAGTGAAGGAAGTTTCTGTTCTTATAAATACACAGCATTTGGGGATTGAAACAGTAGATACATCTGGTTTTTATCTCACATACAAAAATGTGTAATCTTAGAATATTTTTTGTTGAGCATATCTGTCCTGCTTAATGGGACACTATCAGGCTTCTTGCTTGCTTTTGACCGACAAAGCTCAGAGGGTTATTTACATTTAAAATATAATAGGGGAAAATACTTTAACTTGAAGCTTTGGCTTAATTTCAATTTGGATGTGTTTGGTCCATTCCAAAAAGAGATAACACAAATGAACAATTCCTGCTTGAGAAAGCATCTTTCCCATTGCTTTGCTTTTACTATTCTGTCAATAATGTACATGGATAAAGATGCATGATGATATGAACAGGTTTGGTGGTCTGATAGGTAGTAAATACAACTCCCAGAATTGCCAGTTAGCAGAATCTTTTGGATTTGGATCTGTACAAACAAATGGAAAGAAACAATCCTTTAGATTCCCTCAACATGGTATCAAGAATGTTTCTTGCATACACAGCAAGGATCAGTAGAAGACATTTGAGAAATGATGGTTTGGATCCCCAACTTAATTCACAGTTTCAAGAAGATAATCAGAAATGTATATAGGATGAGAAGCACAAACATTTCATAGTTTTAAGACCTATACAACAGATGGGGTTTCCCACACAGTTGGGTATGGAAACCTGCAGCTGCTGAAGCTCTCTTTTCTGTTTGCAATAATTAAAGGGACAAAATGTTTTTTTAAAAAAGCAATACTTTAATAAATAATCCTTTTTATTACCTCATCAGTGCTTGCCTGTGGAAGCTTAAGTCCTATTAAATTGGTAATCTTTAACAGGGAAAAGAAAAGCATAGCTGCTGTCCAACAGACTGTTAAAGGCACCAGAATAGCTGGGAGTTGGGCAGCATATAAATTCAATAAATCATTATCAATTACCAGTATCTTGCACTGTAGTACAAAAGGAGATACCCTTCCATGTGTAATTTTCCGTTTTCCAGTGAGCATCACCTTGAAATCTTATTCCTTTTATAACCTAGAATACCATAAACCCGTGATGGCGAACCTATGGCATGGGTGCCAAAGGTGGCATGCAGAGCCTTCTTGCTGGGCACACAAGCTATCAACCAATTTACCTCCAGCTGAGCATGCACATGTGATTGCACATGCACGCATGCTCAATTGCAGAGATCCAGCTGATCTTCAGCCATCTACTGTGCATGCTCACAATTGCAGCAGGAAACCAGCTGGTCTTTGGAGCTCTCCTGCACGTGCATACATGATTGCTCATGTGTGCATGAGTGCCTGCATACAACAGACATATATTGCACATGCAAAAGCTGCATGCATGCATAGATGGTGCAGTTGTATTTGCAGCACTTGTAGGGGAGCTGCACGCAATGGCACGCGTAAAGCACATACTATTTGGCACTCAGTAAATAAAAGGTTTGCCGCCACCACTGCCATAAACTAAAGTGGTGTTGTAAAGATACTGAAAGTCCTTATTAATCTAAGGTTTGGCCCTTGCAGTGGTCCTGCAGGATTACAGATGGGGTGGGGAAAATGAAGAAAGCCCTTTTCAAAGATAAGACACTATCTTTCCTCTTTCATTGGTTACTGTGTCTCCCTGACAACCACCCAAAAGGGCTGCATGGGTCCCTCTGAAGGACAGTGCCGGTTTTACCCTTAGCTTACTTTTCCCCCTCTCTCTCCCCCCCCCAGCCCCCTTATTAGTTCACAGTCAAGTTGTGTGCTTCAGCACATCAGAGATCCAGATGTCCTCTGCATAGCTTGGAAGGTTATTGTGATCATGCAATTGAAATACTGCGCTTTTCTCCTCTTTGTTCTTGAAGCAGAAACTCTGCCTTGCCAACTGGCAGCACCCATAGGCAGAAACAAACAAACAAACAAAAAAGAATTCTTTTCTTTTCCTCTCCTCTCTTGGGCAAACTCTTGCAAAAAGTGCAGAGGAGAACTGATCGCGTAAAAGGCTGTATTCTTAACTGCCTTTTTTTTTAAAAAAAAATGACTTGGTAAGTTGGAGACAACACTTGTTGAAAGCGGTTGGAAGAATAGGGGTTGTCCTGCCTTTTCCCCTATTTGTAAAAGTACGACTTCGTATGTTGTGGACTTTACACTCAGTTTGGATATGTGTATCTCTTCTGATTAAATCAAGATTTTTAAAGCACCATAGGCCCTATTCTCATATTGCTCCTTCTTTCCTTCTTGCTGTATTGCAATTTAAGGAATCCTGGATTTATTGACCATTGTTTCTATTATATCCAAGTTAGGGGATTATGACTCATAAGGATTTAAACAAATCACTGTCTGAAATTAGGAAGCTGATTCATTTCCTGATTTTTTTTGTCCAGTTCTTGTAACCATCGTCTCCTGATTTAACTGAAGCTAGAAATTAATTAGTCCAAGAATTCTGCAGGCAGAAGAACACTTGACAAATTTCTTGGCCGAAAAAGCCGTAGTATATAAACATAGAGAAGATTAGACGTTTAACATGTGATGCTGTATTAGAGTTCATATTACAGTTCAAATTCTTGTTGGATTTAGTGAATTTTCTTCAAATTCTTTGTGAGGTGTAATTCGTTTTAAATCACTTTCAACAAGCCATTGGATATTGAAGGTAAAGATAATCCTCAGTTGCTGGATATGCCATTAACATTTCACATATTAATATGACAACTTTCTAGGTTGTTTGGGAAGAATTAAAAGCAAATTG
The DNA here is from genome assembly GCA_017656035.1 of Myanophis thanlyinensis. NCBI lineage: Eukaryota > Metazoa > Chordata > Lepidosauria > Squamata > Homalopsidae > Myanophis > Myanophis thanlyinensis. The sequence continues at coordinate 10,236 of JAEANM010007857.1, read as the reverse complement.
GCCTGCAGTGTTATTGTGGATGGCAATGGCCATTTAGGTCCTTTTTGATTGAATGTTTTTCAAGGAAGTGCTAAAAGCATCAGTCCTTCCTAATGCATCTTGTTGTTGGGTGATTGCCTGTTTTCCAATACATACATACATTGTTGTAAAAAATATTATTAATAATAATACATTCTTAGTTGCCAGAATACATGACTGCAAAACATTGGAAAAGTGAAATCCCAATTTTTCAGGGGATCTGTGGTATTTAAAAGTAAATAGGTTCCACTGAAAAACAGACACCATAAAAATGGAAATACAGTGAATTGACACAAAACTGGTTAGTGTTTATCAGATAAATAATAACATTAATTGGTTGTATACCAGAAGAAAAGTCAATCTGGATAGATATATTAAATAGGGATATTTAAAAATGCTTTAAAAATATTTTTCTTTAATATCTCTCTTACCTGCCCTTATGCACTAAACATAGAAGATAAATATAGAAGAAGTCACTCTACTGCAACTGAGATTTCTCCTTGACCTCTGTTATTCTGATGTATTTTAATTAGATATGCTATTAAAGATTGGGGGGACAGCAAATAACTTCTATTAATGCTTTATAATTTTTTTCATAACCTGAATTATAGCTTTTGTAAATGGATTATTTATACATCCTATTTTTAGAAAAATTTTGGAAGGAAAAACATTTGGCTATCTGCCTCTTTTATGTCTTTTATGTCTTCAATCTGGGATTTTTTTTTTCTTCTATTCAATCATGTCTGATTCTCAGATAATAAGCCACAAATGCAATAATACCGTTTTAGCAATGAGATTCCTCATACAATGCATTTTTGTGGTCCGTAAATAATCTTTCTGCTAACTCTTTATTTTTTTTAGTACCAAAGGAGAAAACGTTTACTTTTCTTTGCCAGAGAAATTAATATTTTATCCAGAACGTCTACTGGAAGAAGTTCCAAATAATAAGAAATAATTAGAAATAATTTTGAAAAACCCATTTTTTAAATTGCTACAATTTAAACCAATGTATTTAAATATTACTCATTCCAAGTTCTTGTCCTTCTTTAAAATTTCCTTCCATATTGGAGGACAGTTATTAAAAAATGATCAATATTTTATTACATTATTCATAAATATTTGAAGGATTTGTATTCTACCTGAATGTTTAAAATGTTAGGTATCTCAAATATTTTACTTTTTCAAGGAAAAGTGTTTTAGGAGTGGTACCAAAGAAGATTAACTTTGATTTTTAAAAGATCTATTGTAAATTCCGATATTTCTGCAATTTCTTACAATTCCATCTTAGTGCATTTAATTGAATTACTTAAACATTTGTAAATATTTTAATTTATGACTGATTAGAAACCCTTATAGCTGTTTTGCATGAAAGAAGAAAAAATTGTCATGTGGTTTTGATGACTAGAATAAAATGCATAATAGAAAAAGTGAGCTTTTTTATAGTCATAGGATAAGAGATAACTTGGTAATCATACTTATATTTGCTGCAAAACAAAATATACTTAGTATAGTTATTTTTATCTTATTTTTTCTCATTGCTACTGTTCCTGCTAAAGTATTTATAATAATGTTAAACAATAAAGGGTTTAATGAATAGCTCTGTTACTTTGGGGGATTAAAATAGTCCCTAGATCAGGGGTGTCAAACTCAAGGCCAGCGGGCCGGATCTGGCCTGCAGGATGCTTAAATCCAACCCTCAGGGTCAACCTGGGAATATCAAAGGACCGGCCTGTGGTGCTTCTGCCAGCGAAAACAGGCCAAAAAATAGGCTGAAAATGGGCCATGCAGGGGCCCCACACACCCCATTTTGGCTGGTATACAGGAGGTGTCTGTCCCGTCTCCTACCACCAACCACCGCCACCCTTTCACCGGCCCCCGGAGGAGAACTACAATGCTGATCCAGCCCTCAAACAAATCCAGTTTGACACCCCTGCCCTAGATATTTCCCTAGATCATTATTTATTCAAATATTCCCAATCGGTCCAAAATCAGACCATGACTCAGAAATATCTGAACAAACAACATTCAGACTAATTTGCTGTCATAAAAAGGTATTTAAAGACCTGTGTCAGAACACAGATAGGCATAATTCAAAACACACTGACAATATCTCCTCCAACGGTGACGAAACATTTGCATTGCAACCAAATTGCCATGCTCAGAGCTCAAATCAACAGCCTAACTACCAACCTGAACTACTAATAATCAAACACATTTCTACTCCAGAAGATTAGACCGCTGTCACTCAGATCTATCACACCCTTTCCTGGTCTCTTACTTTGACAGGTGCAAAAGGGAAGGGAAGGGCTATTTTCATTACACTTCTTAATTAACATTCTTTCTCATTTACTTATCTTAATACTTAACATCACAGTCTTCCATACTGTATATCACAGTTACCACCAGATAGGCTGGTAAATACTCACCTGATAAGTATTCTATTCCAACTCCCTGCTCAAGCAGGAGACGCTACACCAGTGGTGGAGAACCTTTTACTTACTGGGTGCCGAAGAGGTCTGCGCTTCGTGCACGTGCACCATCCCACACATGCGCTATGCGTGAACACATGCCATCTGCCAATGCGCCCAGCTTTTGCAAAACGACCAGCTGGACTCCAAATATTGCTTGCGTGCACATGTGTAATTGCACGCATGCGCAGTGTAGGCCCAAACACTAGCTGGGTCTCCACAATTGCGTGCACGTATGTACAATCAAATGCACATGCGCAGCTGGAGATAAGTTGGCCAACAGCTTGCATACCAGGTAAAATGGCTCTGCGTGCCTTACGCCATTCCAGACAAATGGCTACCTAGTCTCTTCTTGAAAGCCTCCAGTGATAGAGCACTCATAATTTCTGAAGGCCAGCTGTTCCACCAATTGATTGCTCTCACTCTTAGCAATATTCCCTTAGTATTTTAAACCCTGATGGACTGACATACACACACACAAAGACACACAAAGACACAAAGACACTTATTTACAATTAACCTGACTGTAAAACATCTAAACTTAGAGCCAGTATGGTGTAGTGATTAAGGCATCAGGTTAGGAACCTGGAAACCATCATTCTACTTCTGTTTTAGGCATGAAGTGACCTTGGGCCAGTTACTTTCTCTTAGCCCTGAGAAGAAGGCAATGGCAAACCACTTGCCCAAAAATCTGTAATGACTTGTTCAGGCGGTCTCTGAGAATTGGACACACCTGAACAAAAGAAAAAAAATAATATAAAAGAGTTACGTATTTATTTTCAACTCTTTTTTTTTTTAACCTTGCTTGCCTCCAATGATTCACTGGATAATGTTTTACTACCTTTTCATGTCTGTTTGGATACCAAGGATCTATAGAGGGCCAAAAGAAGCCAGCAGAAAAGATGACATTCATAGCCAATAGCTTTCATACTGACCTAGCTTTTCAGGTAATTTTTACCACTTTTTACTAATATTTGTCCAACTGCCAAAGCAAGAAAGGTAATTCCCCAAAAGCTGAGCAAAAAAAGTTTTGTATGGATAATCCAAAAGTAACAAAGCAAAAATGGCAGAGCATTTGATGTTAAAAAAAAATCCAGCATGGCCTGAGACACAGCTGTGTAATTGATTCAATCAGAAATGTAATTAAGCAATTCAAAGAGGAACTAAAGGCAAAATTGGGTAAGTCAGCTAACATGAGCCGACAGGACTTGGCAGGAACATTTGAGCAAGCTAATAAACAACTAAAAGTATTGTCTTCTCAAGTTTCAGAGGGTAACCTAGACTACTAACAAATATGCTGCGAGAAAACAAGCTTGATGTTGGAGGAGACATTACAGTAGACAGGTTAGATCAGATTTGGCTAGTGTAGGGACCAGAATAGAAGAAATAACCAGAGGATTAGAGAAAGTGCAGAAAAGACTAATATAATAGGTGATCTTATCTGAAAAGTTACTGACAAGCTATCAGTATTATAATTCGGTTAAGTATGTGGAACATATCCAAAGAATATTTATTCCTAGATGGAGATGCAAAAATCAAGGCACATAAAAATAAGATTTTTAAATGCTTAGGTGACAGATGTATTTTTGAAAAAGACTTGTAACTGTAAAAACAAACAAACCCATTGGGAATTGGGAATAAAGTGGTTTATTTTCCCCTCCAAAATATTAGTTCACTTACATTGCAAAAAAGATGTCTTTTTTTTTCCTGTTTGGTCAGATGTCAGTTTGGTCTGGTGGTTAAAGCACCAGGCTAGAAAGCAGAAAATTGCGAGTTTAAATCCCGCTTAAAGTCAGCTGAATGACCTTGGACCAGTCATGCTCGCTCGCTCCCTCAACAATCCTCATAGGGTTGTTGTTGTGGGGAAAATAAAATGTGTGCAAGATTAAACACCCTTTTCAAACTATGCATTGAAGACTCTATAAATCAAAGTGGACTTTCAAAATCACATATGGATGTGTATAATAATATTAATTTATTATATTTAGACGTCACCCAATTCTCAGCAGCACTGATCCTTATGCCAGTATCATGTAAGTGATCCTTACATTTCTTTTTATTTCATCCATTGTTAATATTTCAACAAAGCTTCATTGTGAATCTGTATAAAGTAGACTTTTTTTAAAAAAAATTGCCACCTCGCCTATTATATAGACGTGGTACAGTTAAGCTGTTCTAAATAAATATGTATCGAAAGAATAAAACATGAGTGTGGAAAGCTATGAATGATTGCCTTCCGTGGCAAACCTAGATCTGTCTCCATATTGTGGGCAGTTTTCCATTCATCTAAAATATGGGAGAGATGGCATTTCATCAGCTCTTAAGTATATTGTTATCCTTATCTTCTGCCTGACCTCCAAAAATAAAAATCAAGTGAGATATATGTGATGGTTGTCAGATGATCTTTCATCATAACAGTGGCTGATCCAAAACCCCTTAACTTGAACAATTTATGAATTTATTTTATTTACTTATCACATTTCTACATTCCCCATCTTACGCAAGTGATTCTGAACCAGGGCTCTTTCAGAAAATTAAATATGTATCTTAGTAAAAGAGCCACATGTTTTGGATGAAAAAAGTTCTGGTCCTGATTACTGAAGTTTTCACTTTTAAAAGATTAAATAGTAGCTGAGCTGAATCCCTGGAGAATGCATCCATCAGAGTCCTGGGCAAGAGGGAATGATTGCACTGAGATACAGGGAGTCCTTGGCTTATAACCACAATTGAGGCTGGAATTATGGTTGTAAGTCATACTGGTAATTAATGGGTCATCCTGTGACCTACCTTAATTTTCTGCGCCATCTAAAGTGAATGCTGCATTTAAGCAAATGCCATGGTTGTTAAGTAAAACTATTGTCCACAGTGAGCGGTTTTTGCAAGAAATCAGATATTTCTGATTTCTGGAAAAAAAAGAAAAGCTCATATATTGTCACGTGACTGTGCAGTGCTGCAAATATGAATGCCAAAACTGTGGCCATATGACTGCCTGCTATCAGAACTTTGAATTACAGTTCTTTTGGGGAGTCTGTTGTAACTTTGAATGAACACTAAATAATTGTCATTAAGTGAAGATTATAAGTCATTTTTCTCTTTTTGTCCCCAACATGGTTGAAATTTAACCGTTACGTTCTTTCAATGAGTCTCTTTACTTTATTAGTTTTTTACTAAAGCTATGGAACATTTTAAATAGCATAATATCTAAAGAGATATCAATATAAAACTTGCTGTGTTTTAAGATCTGTTGACTCCTTTTTTCATCAAAGATACAGGACCTGACTACAATAATATGGGATCCTTTTTTGACCAATTAGGGAATTATCTTCAATCAAATGTGTCTGCTTTTTAGTCTTTGAGGCATACAGAAAAATAATTTTCTTTCGCTTATAATGATGTTACCTAGTTTGGTAACATCTAGGCATTAGTGATGTTACCTACTTTGGGTAATGAAACATATGCAAGAAAACAACCAAGCTTAAACCAAGCTTCACTCTTATCCTTTGAATTTGTGCATGTTCTAAATATTAAGGATTTAATATATATTTTGTTTTGTCTATGTTTTGTTGATAAACTGTGCCTTAACTAAAGGCTGTCAGATCTGAGCTACAAAAACTCAAACAACCACTTGATAACTGTAAGAGATAGAGAATGCTCAGATGTTGCCCTAATGTGTTTGCGGAGAAATATTTGTAGCCTTATTTCCAGTAGCCTGAATTGACTTGCAACTCTAAATAAAATGGAAATGGACTCAAAACTCGGACAAGATAATAAATATAGAGAAATGTTTTTGAGCCATAACAGTGGTGTAAACTGGATCTGGCCAAAGAAGATTTTGGGAGTAAGGCTATCTCTAGCTAGTGTTAAAGGACAACTGAGCTCTTACACAGTACATTCCTTCTGGGTGTGTGCAACTTTGATTTGTGTGGACATAAAAGTTGTAGAGCAGTTTGGATTTCTGCCCCACTTTTTGTTTGACTGCTTAGTTTTCTGTCTCAGCATTTTTAGTTGTCTGCTTGGAATGTTAACATTTTGCAAACACAAGCAGATTTTGCAAGCGGTTGCTAAAAGGGAAAAAGCAGAAGGTTTCTTATTAAGTCTTTTGTTTGCTTTTTTTTTTTTGCTGGACTATAGAAGTTTGGTTGATACCCCAAACAATACTGCATTAGAGCATATATCTGGGGATAGTATTACCCTACGTGTTACAATAAATGTTTTCTGTTTATGAGACTTGATCTTCTGTTACTAATTCAACTTAAGGCCAGTATATGTCATTGAACCTTGTTCTGTTCCACTCTATCAGACTCACAGGATTAGTGAATTGTGTCATGACTTTCTAGTAATTTTCACAGAGAACTGAAACAGCAATGAATCTGAAAATATTCCTGCACTGGTTCACAGAACAGACACAGTCTCCTTGAGATGCAAAGTTAATTATCTCCTCCCTGAAGCTTTGTGCTTTGCAAGGAGGGAAGGGAAATTCATTCTTTATTGCTTTTTCAGCCACTGAGCTGTTCTTTGTACCTATGTGTTTCTATGTGGGTTTTAGAGGCAGCATTAAAGCTTTTTTATTACACAGGTAGTCTTTGACTTGCAGGCCACAATTGAGACCAGAATTTCTGTTGCTAAACAAGGCAGTTGTTAAGTGAGTCACTCTTTTTTTTGTCACAGTTGGTAAGCAAATTATTGCAATTGTTAGGTAAATTGTGTGCTCATTAAGCAATTTCACTTCCCCCATTGACTTTGTCAGAAGCCATCTGGGAACATCACAAATGACAATCACATGACTCCTGAAACTGTCATAAATACATACCAGTTGTCAAATGCCTAAATTGTGATCCTATGACTGTGGGATTGCTGTGATGGTTGTAAGTGTCATAAGTCACCTTTTTCAGTGCCATTACAACTTCAAATGGTAACTAAGTGAATAGTTGTAAGTTAAGGGCCATCGGTACATTGCAGAAAGCTGTCCATCTTCTTGTTTAGAATGTTTGAGCCACCATATTTTACTATTTATTAGTTCGATTGACAGTGATCCATTCCTTTTTAAGCATATGGAGTACATGTTGCTTTTTCAGTTGCTTTCCCTTCTCTTGATGTCTATGGAGATCCTCAGTCATCCAGGTCATGGTTGTCCCACAGGTGCTTTTTTTTACAAGAGGCAACTGGTGGACTTTCTGGGTTTTTTTTTTCTTTGAAGACGTTTCTCTTCTCATCCAAGAAGCTTCTTCAGCTCTGACAGAATGGAATGGAAGGATTTATACTTCTTGCAGACAGCTGGTCATTTGCATTATTTTAGCAAGTTGTTAAGACCACCTGAGGTTTTTCTGTGTCATCAACTGAGTGGTGCAAAATAGGTGTGTAGCCTACTTGAAACTGCTGAAAGGACTGTGTTGTAGACTGGAGATAGATGATGTTGTATCCCTCCCGCTCTGTTCAGAGAGGGCTGTTCAGTTTTGACATAGATGGCCTCTTTGACCCTCTTTCAAATCAGAGGTCCTCTCTGTCCAAAACGTGGACTTTGCTGTCTTCCCTTCTCTTGCACTTCTCATCCATCCCCAGGCCTCCTCTGCAGGATTCTGTAGTTCTCTGGATCCGATTTAAAGGCACATTCAGAGCAGCAGCAGAGAAAATCTATTTTTTTCTGCTAATAATCAGCATTCTGTACAATGAACAAATAACTATGCCCATCCATTTATTTGTAACATGTGAATACTAATTATTTTAAGGATTAAGTTGACTATATTTTAAAACTCAGTTTGAATTTGCCTCTTCACCTTGCATCTATTTTTCTCTTTGATTTCTCTTTATTCAAATGCATCCATGAATCCATTCTCACAATACTTTTTTTCCTTGTATATCCCATATGACTATCTTATATCTTGCCCTCCTGTGTTTTCTTCTTTTACTTATTAACTGGATTTTATTGTTTCTTGGTGGTCATCGGACCAATTATTTTCTAAAAAGCACAGTCCTGTACACTTACAAACTCCTACATGCTTGTCTGGGAATAAATTATTCTGCACTTTGGAGTAGAGAAGCAGAGAATTGCACTGTACATTAATTTGTTCGAGCTCTCTGACTGAATGTTTAATTTGCTGACTTAATTTCATGTTGGTCCCTCTTTTGACTGGAAAAAATGTTTGAAAATGGAACTTTTAAATGAGGCGGAGTACTGAATGTGTAAATTGTGCAAAATATGTCTAGTGTGCAAAGAGAAAGTATTCTAAGTATTGGCACAGAGTGCAGTGAAAGTTTTTTGAGAAAATTCTATGTGCATGCTAAATTTATCTTGCAAAGTGAAGATCAATATGTGGAGAGCTATGTTTCCTACAGGAAAGTAATCTGGGAAAGTAATTTGGCTTAAGAAACCTCACAGAGAGGACAAAACTTAAGCCAGCCTTTGCTAATCCTCCCCTAGTTTACATTTAAGCGCTGAACAAGTAAACTGAAGTTTCATATCCTATAGGACAAGAAGCAGAAGCAACTGGCTTTGCAGAGAACAGCTGGTAGTTAAGAAAGTTTATGAACCTCTTTCTATTCACTCCTCCCTTTTTACAACCTTGTAGTTAATTAATTAGGGACAGAGTCAGGGCAACTGGATGGAGCTGAGAGGTCACTGGCCGGATGCCCTTCCTGACACCTACATGGAGTTCACAGCAGATTTTCCTAATCCTGAGTTTTTAAAAATGGAACTTCCCATGGGTTGACTAAAGAGGACTGATTTCATCAGTTTATTTAAGCACAAAAGGTTAGGTGCAAATTGATCTTGGGGCGAATTTCATTCTGGGGATGATGACTGACTGCAATTTAGAAAGTACAGGTAGTCTTCGACTTACCACCGCAATAGAGCCCAAAATTTCTATTGCTAAGCGAGACATTCGATAAGTGAGTTTTGACCCATTTTATGTTCTTTCTTGCCACAGTTGTTAAGTGAATCACTGAAGATGTTCAGTTAGTAAGACAGTTGTTAAGTGAATCTGGCTCCTCCATTGACGTTGCTTGTTAGAAGGTCGCACAAGGGGATCGCATAACTCTGGGACACTGCAACCGTCATAAGTATGAATCAGTTGTCAAGCTTCTGAATTTTGATCATGTGATCATGGGGGGGGGGGTGCTGCAACAGTTGTAAAAAATGATCATAAGTCATTTTTTTCAGTGCCATTGCCATTTGAACAGCCAGTAAACAAACTTGTAAATCAAGGACTATCTGCAATTGTTAAGGTCCTAGTGCCATGACCTTTCACAAGGTGACCACCTGGATCATCTTCTTCTTGCTAGACTTTAGAGTAGGGTTGTCGATCCTATCATGGGCCATTGGAATTTTGTTTGCCCTTGGGGCATGGGCATGGCCTGATTGTCATGGCTGACTGAGTGGGCGTGGCTGGAGGCAGAGCAGCAGGCCATTTCTGGGATGGCCCACGTGCCAACTCTGTGGCCTATCGCAGGCCAGAGGGCCGCATGTTTGACACCCTTGCCTTAGAGGAAGAACAAATTCTATCTGGAGATGAGATTTCTGGAGCAAAGCCCTGTAGACAATGACCAGCATATTTCAATGAATCCAGAAGTCCAGTGTGCAATGACTATTTTATTTATAATACCTATATACAGTGGTGGAATTTAATTTTTTTTATTATTGGTTCTGTGGCCGTGGCTTGGTGGGCATGGCTGGGGAGGTCATGTGACTGGGTGGGCAGTTTCTGCAAGCAGGGCAATCAAGATTAGGCTAGAAACAGCACCAGAATGTTTCTTT
>JAEANM010007856.1:0-17421 GCA_017656035.1 Myanophis thanlyinensis | reverse complement strand
ACAGCCAGGAACACAATTTGACGAATTGGATTTACTTAGTTTATTTAGCTAAACAGGGTCCATTGGATCTCTTTAATAGGCTGACAGTTGAACTGGGCTGGTTAATAAAACATTCAACACAGTATCTTCAGCCAATATAGAAATGCAAATCCCACCAGAAATCTTTTATTCATGAAATAATAATTTCATTTACTACCACACACACAAAAAAACCAAGCTCTTAACTCGCTTTGCAAACAGTGCCATCTAGTGTTGTTATTTAAAAATCAAGATAAAAAGATAGCTTTATAATTCTTTAATTTTAAATTTCCCCCTTTTAACAATAAATCTTTGCATGCAGAGTCCAAATTTAAATCACTGACTTTGAAGAGAAAGACTAAACTCCAGGAAAAGTTTAAAAAAAAGAACTGATGTGAAAATATATTTTTGTTTTTATTGTTTTGCTATTATTCTGTCACATTCATCTATTCTGACAACTCTGTAGGACTTAGTGGCACCACCAAAGGACGAAACAAGTTCTTGTTTTACTCTATAAAAACTGATAATGACTCTCAGGTACTCACAATTTTCAAAAGTGAACATAAAAGTCAAAGTGAAGTAGTTCTTCAGATGGGCAGCTAGGTTTTTGCTTTTTAAAAAATATTTATTTTTACTGTAGCCCTTAAAACAATTTACCTATTTATTTATTTATAAAGATGGATCTCATGAAATCTCATGAAAGAATGTAGTCAAGGTTCAACAGAATATATTGCTTGGACAAGTTCAGAATTGAAATTCCACTGGATCGGGAAGATTAAAAATGTAGTCAGATGGGAAAAAAAAAACTGACCAAACAGTGTCTGTATCTCAAAGGACATCATCAAGAAAGCATTTCTCTTTACTACTTGCTTTTTGTAATTTTTCCTTGTCTGTACAAACCAACAAGGAATTCTCAAATCACTAGGCATATACAGGGAGTCCACAGGTGGCAGTTGGGACCAGAATTTCCATCTCTAAGTGATATATGGTCATAAAGTATGATGTCATAATGCATTGCTTAATTTTGCTGATTATACTTTAAAATGTTCCAAAGCAGAGGAATTACTTTTCACCGTTTCCTTGGTCTTTATTCATCCTCCACTTTCTGTATTCAACCAGTCTTTGTAAAACAAAAGCAAAACCACAAAACAAAATCAATCAATCAGGTAGATTTTTGCTACCTCTAAATTATTTATTTATTGTAATTTGTCAAACAGAATAGAAAAAAAAGAAATAATATAAAAATACAATGACAGGGACGATAGGCATGTTTCTAGTGCACTTATGAACGCCCCCTCTACGAACCTCTCAAGTATGAAGTGAAGTCCTCAGAAGTCAATTTCTGACTAAAACTGTGAAAATTAGTAGCTGAGACAATTGAATCAGGTAAAGCATTCCAGACTTTGACAACTCGATTACAGTAATCATATTTTTACAGTCAAGTTTAGAACGATTCACATTGACCTTAAAACGATGGTTCGCTTGCGTATTATTACAAAACAAAACAAAAAAAGGCACAAACGGGTAAAACATTACTACGTACAATTTTATATACAATACCTAAGGCTGAACAATCGATACAGTTCCAGATTATCCATTTTTTAGTGGACCCAAATTTCACATTAGCCTTGGCTGGGTTAAAATATAATGCTATGAAGTGGTAACAATAGCACTTAGATTTATATACTGCTCCGTACTGCTTTACAGCATTCTCTGAGCAGTTTATGAAGTCAACACAACTCCCCCAACAATCTGGGTCCTCATTTTACTGACCTTGGAAGGACAGAAGACTGAGTCAACCTCAAGCCCACATCAGGATCGAAGTCCCAGCTGTGGGCAGTTTGCCTGCAACACTACATTCTAACCACTGTGCCACCAGGGGCTGTATTATGGTTTGTTCGTGATATATGGACTTAGTTTTTGCAGCTCGGAAGCCATTGTTTATGTTTTACTCTAAAAGGAGCAACAAATAATTTCATTTATTCAACAGAAATTTACAGTAGGGAATATGATTTGGACGAGTGCATATGACTTAACAAATTTCACTTTCTTTTTACAATTTATTAAATGTTTCCTCAATAACTCAGCAGCTTGGCACATACCAAGAATCTTTAAAATCCAGAAGAAAGTCAGTACAGGACTGGTGAATTTTTAAGAACAAAATATGAACTTAATTTGAAACTGTCGCTCAGGAATCTTATTAAAACATCTATAACCTCAAAGGTTAATTATTAATTAAGACTGTTAAATTGTCTTTCATATTCTTTATGAGATCTCTTTATCATGATGAGTTTTAGATGCAACTGTTATCTGTCTTAAGTACACTGAAAAAGGAGAAAGTAAACATTTTCTTGTGCAAAAGAATAGTTTCCAAGAAGTTGAATATACTGCTGAATTTTAGCTGGTTATCTTTGTTGGCTCAATTTCTCCTAAGCTGATTAAACTGTTCGAACCAATCCTTTGCTTGATCTAAATTGCAGAATCCCAGTTACTTGGCTGTCCATTTCAAAATATACTGTGTATGGGAACCATCATCTCCAGATAATTGGTCCAACTGTCCAACTGCTTTTACTGTCAGGTAGATTTTCCAACCTTCATCTGAAATTTGTTTTCTTGTAATTTAAATCCATTATTCCTTCATGGCCTTCATTTTTGAGTGATAAGATAAAGAATTCTTGCAAGTGATTGAAAAGTTCCATGGTTTGCCAGCTAGATTTATATCTACTTGTAGATATAAAGGGACAGTTAAGGGACAGATTGTAATGCAATCTGTCCCTTAACTAGCTTGCCAATCAGTATGTTAAGAGTTTTATCAAATTCTTTATCGAGATCCATAATGAAGGACATGTAACTTGAGGTTGAATTATTGAGTTCTTAGTGTTCTCCAAACTTATTTCTCTTCCTGCATATGTTTTATTACCAGGCTAAGTAAGACCATCAGTGAATGGGGGAGTGCAGTTTTGCTAACTGTTTGTATGTACACATCATGTATAAAAATATGTTTTAAGCTTGGTAAGAAAGAAAACATTAGGAAGAAATTCAGTTGGCTGTTTCCCAACTTCTGAGGGAGAAAAGGGAAAACACAATAATGCTTTCAAGATTGATGTCAGTCCTTCAAAGTACAACAAAACCACACCAAGAAAAGGATGCCACAGGTTTGATTGCAACTATAGATATAGATATATGCTATAATAGGGTGACCAACCGTCCTCTTTTGCCCAGACATGTCCTCTTTTTATGTCCAGTCCGGGGCATCCGGGACGTAAAAAGTGGAGATGTCATGTCCGGGCAAATGGGGAAAAGCGGCTCCAGACGAGCATGCGCACCCCCCCCGCCGCCGCCCCCCCACCCCCCGCAATGGAGCGCATGCTCGTCTGGAGCCTCTTTTCCCCATCAGCAGCACCTGGGCGGCGGGAGAAGAGCCGCTGCGGAGCTGCGACCCCCCGCCCCCCTGCCACCCCTCCCCTCACCCCCCCGCCACCCCTGCCGCTGCTTGAGAACAAGTACAAGATAAGTAGAGACTATTTTTTTCCCGTCCTCTTTTTTGGAAATCAAAATATGGTCACCCTCAGATAAATAACTAAATGTAGATGGCAGGTGTTGTGCTCAAGTCATTCAGTGTTCCACCCTAATGATCTTACTCTATAGAAGAGGTGGGGAGCGTGGTTGGCTCAGGAATTCTGAGAGTTGGAGTCCATAGGTCACAAAGGGGCCATAGTTCCCCACCCCTGCTCTATAGGACTGGTTATCTGGGCTGTACAGAGAGATTAAGTCACTTAGACAAAATTGTGCCTTCATTTTATGTAAAACAGTCATGGAACTATTTATCCCCCACCTGCATCATCGCTCCCAAGATTTTCCGGGCTTCCTGATAGAGTTCTTCTCCACCCATTTGTGGGTTCAGCCTCTTCAGCTCAGTGGCCAGACGGTTGTGCTCCCGCATGAAAAGCGTTTGCAATGCCATCAACCCTGGCATTTCATTAACTCGATTGTCGCCTTTAAAAGTCAGAATAAAAAAGCATTATTGCAACAGAGACGTCAGAAGACAATATTTTGTTCCAGGTGAGGAGTTTGAACAAGAAGCAGACATTTGTAGGGTGGGTAGGGGGGGGGGTGTTTGTCGCCAAAAAAGATGTCTTGTGTAAATTTTCTCTAGTGATACTATTAAATGAGTGAAGGGAAAGGATTAATATGTCATGCAAATAATCCCAGCCAGCCTGCAATTTAGAGGAAGTTAATTTAAGCTTTTGCAAGGCTATGTAAGATAAGCTAATTTGCTGCAGATCATTCCACATTGTCTAGATCAGGGGTGTCAAACTCGCATCATGACAGAGTCATCACATGATGTATCGTGACTTCCCCCCCCCCCTTCGCTAAACCGGGCATGGGCAGGGCTAGTACGTGATGCATCTGGCCTGTGGGCTGCAAGTTTGACACCCCTGGTCTAGATCATTGTTTCTCAACTCTAGCAACTTTAACATGTATGAATTTCAACTCCCAGAATTCTCCCACCTTGTAAGGCTGGCTGAGGAATTCTGGGAGCTGAAGCCCACAATTTCGATAAGGTTGAAAAACACTGGTCTAAATGGAAGGAATAGGAATAATCATTCTCTTGGACTATGGCAGAGATGGTGCTACTGGCCTCTCAAAACTACGGTTTGTCTAGGCTCCCTGACTCCATTTTACTATTACATCCCCACCCAGAGAGAAGAGACAGAGGGTGGGAAGCATGTGCGAAAAACACTTCTCTCAATGTCAGCAAGCCCTCTTTAATGGGTTTCCTGCCTGGGCAGGCGACACCCCAGGTATTTTGAAGGTGCAAAGCATATAGCTTCATTTGCAGAGCTGCGAGTACCTCTTTCAAAGGCCTTGCACAACCCTGGTCAGATATCTAAACTCAGGTAATCTGCTCCTCACACAAGGACACCCTCCTCCAGCTTTGTCCCAAAGTTTCATTTTGCCAGAGTCTACTAAGGATAAAGACTTGAGAACTGAAAACTCTTAAATGAGTTACAGCAGCTCTCCAAAGGTCACCAGTATCCAGACCAGCCTTTTACATAATGACAGAGTTGGAAGGGACTTTGGAAGTCTTCTAGACTCTGCTCAAGCCTATATCATTTCAGATAAATAGTTGTCCGATCTCTTCTTAAAAACCTCCAGTGATGGAGCACCCACAACTTCAAGAGGCCACTATTCCAGTAATGAATTGTTCTGTCAGGAAATTTCTACTTAGCTTAGGTTGGTTTTCTCCTTGATTAGTTTCCATCTGTTGCTTCTACTCCTGCGCTCAGGTGCTCTGGAGAATAGCTTGACTCCCTCTTCTTTGTGGCAGCCCCTGAGATATTGGAACACTGCCATCGTGCCACCCCTAGTCCTTCTTTTCATTAAACTAAACAATTCCAGCAACCGTTCTTTATACGTTTTCGCTTCCAGTCTCCTAATCATCTTTGTTGCAGCCACCTATTCCTTTTATCTCTTCCTGCTATCCCCTCCACTAGGTGTGACTTCAGTTTGCAAGAGCAACCCCAAAGAAATGGTGCACCTTTCAAATAACTTACCTGCCAAAAAACAAGGGATTTTGAGGGTTATATTGGTTATGTTGCAATTTTCCATAAAGCCTTCAGGATTGCCAAATGGGAGAAAGGCAAGGCCTCGGTCGTTGAACCTGTTATTCACAGCCAGCAATCCTAGGTTGTTCGTGAAATTTCTTAGCTGCATTGCCCATTTGTCTTCACTGGCATATACCATACTGGCATCAATAAAGGATGTGAGTGCATTGATCTGGTTGCGAATGGCGTAGCCACCGTTGCACGCAGGAGCTGCCCGGGTAAAGGGGATGCACTGAAACTGCCTTTTTGTAGGATCATTGGGTGGGATCTAGAACAAAAAGATGAAGACAAGTTTAAATTCCCAGGTTCAAAAAACGTATTTCCTTTATTCTGCCAAGCAGAGGAATAGCCAACACCCTTCAGTTTTACACAGGTAGGCACCGTTGTCCTCATGCTTCCCCCCTTTCTCCCATTAATGTTTTAAAGGAACATACCACACAACAGAGGCATGCTTGGAAAATGTACAAATACAATTCAATTCTGGAATGAGTTACTTTGGGTGATGGGTTTTGGACTTCAACCCCTATCAGCCTGAGTAATCATGGCCACATAAGTGAGCCACTGAAGACCTTCAAGTCAGATCAGGAGGTTAGATCTAGTAAGCATGCTGGCTTAGCAATGCTGTTATTTTTATATTTATTTATTAAGAAAATTTATATGGCTGCCCAACTCATTCACATTGGACTCTGAGTGGCTTATACAGATAAAATCTCAGTACAAAAACCAATAAGCCCCCATGTGCCTAGTGACAAAAATCAGACCAGTCACTTGATGGGCTCCATATGATTATGGGGTCCCCAGATCCATTGGCAGAACTATGTTCTGTTTCAGGGTGTGATGATCTGGGGCTGGGCAGGGACGCAACACAGCCAGAACGAAGGCTTAACTGCCCTTTATTGCTCTAACTCTCCCCCAAAAGACCCACCGCTCACTGGAAGTCCAGGAGCCGAGCTCTAAACACGCAACTCCAATAGTTCCTGGCTGCTATCAGTCCAGAGGAGCAGCCCAGTTCTGAGAGCACACAGTTCAGGGAATTTGGTGCCAGAGAGTCCTCATCACAGGAAAAGTTCACTGGGACTGCAGCACACCACGGAGCAGAACTGTGTCGCTGCGATCTCGCACGTAGCCAGGCCAGACAAACAAGACAAGCAGGGCAAGGCACAGCAAAGTATCCAGACATTGGTAATAGCACCTGAGACTGGAAAAGGTAACGCTTGTTCCAGACAAGTGCTGCTCCCAATGTCATCTCTTTAAATCTCATTCCCCAAGTGACTCTTGTGAAGAGGGACAGGGCACTCTTCTCTCGAGTCATCAGGTAGCCCTGTGCTGATCCTACCTCCTCTCCATTCTCTGTGCTCATGGATCGGTGGGGGGGGGAGGTAATTGCTCGTCGCTGGAGCGCCGTTGCTCCTATGCTCTGTTGCCTGTGCTGTCCTCCACCTTTGCTTGGTTGTCCTGCACCCTTCTCTTCTTGGCTGCCGACTCTTCCCAGGCTTGAGGAACCCGAGATTGCCTTGTCCTGCTCCTCCGGTCATTCCTCTATCGACCCTAGCTCCGTCTTGTCCTCCTCTTCGGACCCAGGCCCCAAAGGAGCCATGACATAGGGCTTTGTGAAAGAATGTCATAATGGGAGCCAATCTAATCTCCACAGGAATGACCTTCCACAGGGAGAGAGCCACCATGCAGAAGGTGCGTCTTCTTGGTCCCACTAGATGGACCTCTTTAAGAGAGGGAAGTCATAATATTCCCTGCCTCCCTGCTCTGGTGGGTCAGGTACAGAGGTGAAATTCAGCAGGTTCTAGCAGGTTCACTACAACCAGTAGTAAATTTTCTAAGCATTTCGGAGAATCAGTTGTTAGAAGAAATCTCCATTTGTTTTTTTTTTTTCCACTTTACAGGGTTAATCCTGTAAGGAAGGCAGGAAAAAAACATTCCGGTGTTGTTTCTAGCCTAATCTTTATTGCCCTGCTTACAGAAACTGCCCACCCAGTCACATGACTCTCAGCCATGCCCACAGAACCAGTAGTAAAAAAAATTGAATTCCCCCACTGGTCAGGTAGATATGACAGAGAAAAGGGGTCCTTCAAATAACCTGTTTCAGGGCTTTGAAGGGGACAACTAACACCTGAATTGCACCCAGAAGCAAACTGCACATGCTTAGAATAGACACCAAGTAAATGGACAGGGAGATTGAGATAAAAATGGAAAAGCAGAACTAGGAAGCATTGGGAAGTTGAAGAACAGAAGCTGACAAATTTAAGTGGTTGGCAGTAGAAGCCCTGAAAATATGAAGGCTCAGGAGTTCCCTGCTGATGAGCTTTCCACTCATCCTGAATGTCTTTGGAAATTCTCAATCATCCAGGTTATAGTTGTCCCAAAGGTGGATGCTCTTTGTTTTTCCTTGAAGACATTTTGCTTCTCATCCAAGAAGCTTCTTCAGTTCTGACTGAAGTGTGGAGAGTGGAAAGATCTATATTCCTTACAGTCATCTGGTCATTAGCACTCCCTCTGAGAGTCACTGAGGTGGCTCGGAGGTGTATCAGTGTATTTTAGATGGCTGTACACCGCCTTGAGTCCTTCGGGAGGGAGGCGGTATAGAAGTCTGAATAAATAAATAAATAAATCAGTCAGAACTGAAGAAGCTTCTTGGAGGAGAAGCGAAATGTCTTCAAGGATAAAAACAAAGAAAATCCAGTTGCCTCTTGAAAAAGCACCTTTGGGACACTCATCCTGGATGTCTCTTGGTAGTTGCTAATCCATGCAGAATTCGATACAGAATTTCTCATACCTTGATTGGAAAACACGGTGGCCCTTTCTCACAGCTTTTAATACAATCTATTCCTTTCATGAAGGTGAGGGTCGCGGTTACGGAAGGTCCAAAATCCATATCGTGATCGAGAAACTGCCCCCACTGCATAAACATGACTGAGCGGAAACGATCATCGGTGACGTTTACGTTAGGAAAGAAGACGATGTCGTTGGATACAGCCCGGGTCTGTTACCAAGAAATTATTATCAAGAATGGCAGAGACAGAAGGAAAGGGGTTCATGAACCCTCACCTGGAAACAACTACATATTGTTACATGCTAATTTAGGAGAAAGAATTAAAAGATACGCTTGCCCAAACTGTCAATGAAATCATCTAGGGCAGTGGTTCTTAACCTGTGGTCCATGGACCCCTCTGGGGCTGCTTGAAGAAATGTTATGGTTTAAATCTTAAGTCTTGGAGGTCCGTGGCCATGTTCCTTGGCCACAAAAGGTATTTAAAGCGGGTGCATGGTGAAGTACAGTTTGAGAACCACTGATCTAGGAGTCTCCTTGATGAAACAAAAGAGAGAGGAATGAGTTCACAAGATCTTCAGGCAGAAATACAAATGGTTGGAACTTTATTAAAAGCAATGAACTAAAAGGACTAAATGAAAAGGTTTATCTAATGATCAATTATCTAACCTGATTAACCTAATTATCTAACCTGATTATATTATTTTATTATTCTATCAAATATGTGCTAATTATTAATGTTAGGTATTTCAGAACTTCAGAGGCCTTACGTATATATGGGACCTGCGAGGGAATCATTTCCGTCTCAAGTGCTTCTGCTCGGCATCCAGTCAAATAGTCTTTTTTTTTCAGGCTACTTTGTTTTTCCAATCTATTTTGAGAAAGCTTCAGTAGTCTGAAGATGCTGAGCAGATTAAATCATCATGAGATTGTCTGCATACTTGCTTCTGCCCTCTTGTTTATTTTTCCCGTAACTTTATTGTTGTTTCTCTCCTAGGGCTTACAAAATATTTTGATGTGTATGGTGCCAGTGATGCATTCAACTCCCAGATCTCTAGTCTTATGCTGGATTAACAGTTCAGCTGCCAAGCATCAGAATTTTGATCACATGGCCATGGGACGCTGCAATGGTCATAAGTGTTGTCACTTCAGGCAGTCAATAAACAAATGATTGTAATGAGGACTAACTGCTTTTCAAAGACAGCACCACTAGCATGCAGACCCAGTAGGAAGTGATCATAATAAAACCACCCAGATTGGTTTTTCAAAGAACATACCAACGCCATGCTGTAAATGACACTGTGACTAACTCTTAATTGGTCTTGTCTTTGAAATATAATAGGCCAAAGACCTAAGCTGTGGTGGTGATTTTATTTAGGGCTGCTCAGCAAATTGAGAGCCCAATGTGCACCATAGTTGTTTATATACTTGATATATTTACGTTCTATCTTCAAAGTTTATTGAAGCGAGTCAGGATCTGACCTCAACGAAGTCTCTGTCTTTTCATTTGCAAAACTATAAAATACGATTCTTGCAGTTTCATGAAAATCCTACTCTATTCCTGTTTTCTATTAATGTAACTAGTATACAAAAGCACCAGATCATTTATAGGCCTTAAACTCTACTCAGATCATTTCTGCTCTGGCAGACAAATTTAGGACACCTTAGTACATTTCTGGCTGTGATACTTCAATTACATCAATTATTCCATTTTTCTAATCCCCTTTCCTCAACTCTTGATTTCTCTCTTCCCTTTCCAATTGTTTTTCTTCCTTAAGATCCTGGTTCCTTTTCCCTGTTCAAACTAAGCATGTCCTGGAATTAGAGAGAAATAGGGGCTATTTCTTACGGAGGGCAGAGGGGATCCAAAATACGGCTTCGTTTCTGTCCAGCCACGTGGGAGTGAGATGCCATCTTCATATTCTTGAGGCAGCCACCTGACATATGGACGGTTGCTAGCTCCCAAAGTAGGAATTCTCCTGCAATGTTTCATAAAACCCAAAAGTGCATTTAGAAGAGTTTTTAAAAGCAATACACACAATGCTAACCCTTAAAATCCAGTAATACAGCTCGATTGTATTCACACAGGTTGCAGCAAATACATCATCCATATTCTGATTAAATGTTGAGGTTTAGTTCTAGAAGAAAGTCTAATACAGGTAGTCCTCGATTTACGACCATAATTGAGCCCAACATTTCTGTTGCTAAGTTATAAATTTGTTAAGTGAGTTTTGCCTCATTTTTAGGACCTTTCTTGCCACCACTGTTAAGTGAATCGCTGCAGTTGTTAAGTGAATCTGGCTTCCCCTGTTGATTTCCCTTGTCAGAAGGTCACAAAAAATAAATCACATGAACCCAGAGACACTGCAACTGTCATAAATATGAGTCAGCTGCCAAACATCTGAATTTTAATCACATGACCATGGGGAATGCGGCAATGGACGTAAATGTGAAAAATGATCATAAGTCACTTTTTTTCAGGGCCGTTGTAACTTTGAATGGCTACTAAACCAACTGCTGTGAGTGAAGGACTATGTATTTGGATTCTCATATGTTGAATTACAAACTAAGAGAAAAGATGCCAGGTTCTTCCTGAAGATAGTATACAAGCTGAGTTCTTGGCAATGGGTACATCATCAAAATGATTTGACTCTCGGTTTCCAGGAGGTTTCTTGAACTTCCTTGTCTAGGCACCTATCCTGTATCCCACCCTAAATGGGTCCAAAGTCACCCAAGGTTGACAGGTGTTGACATCTCTTACCGACTCCATTCTAGTGTAAACCTAACTGAACAATAATAGCTGTTCTACAGGGAAGAGAGCTCAGACCATGGAGAGGCCAGCTAGGCTGACACTCTGCACCTGCAGAGAGCTTATTTCTGATTCAGCAACTGATTTTATTCATCATACTAAACTTTACTTTATTTAACCGTAGTTTGCGGGGAAAAAATTCAACTGGTTGAGTTGACAGAATACATCTAGTTTGTAAGTGCCAACTTCAGAGATGCACATGCTGGAGAATTTCGGAATGTATTGTTCTTTGCCAGACCATACCATTCTCATCAATGGAGGGCAGCCCTAATGTCTTCCAGGAGTAAATCTCCCAGCAAAAGGAAGTGGTTCATGCCATTCTAGACATGGCCAAGTCCCAATTCTGCAGCTAATCAGAAAAGGTAATCAGACTAGCATATGTCCTAGTCATTCCCGACACTAGGGGGCGGTGCTCATCTCCGTTTCTAAACTGAAGAGCCAGCGCTGTCTGATGACGATTCCGTGGTCATGACTAAACGCCAAAGGCGCACAGAACATTGTTACCTTCCCACCAAGGTGGTCCCTATTTTTCTACTTACATTTTTTACATGCTTTCGAACTGCTAGGCTGGCAGAAACTGGGGCAAGTAACGGGAGCTCACTCTATTACGTGGCGCTAGGAATGACTTTCTTATGACTTCCCATCATATCCTCTTAAGCACAATAGGTTAGGATCAAACCAGTAAGTTTCAAAATGCAGCATATATACACTTGCATGTGCAATAGACCACTGGGGTCAAACTCGCCACGTCACTTTGCCATCACATTGTGACGTTTTCCCCCTTCACGGAGCTGGGGCGGGCATGGCCTGCATGTGATGCATTTGGCCCGTGGGCCACCAGCTTGACACCCCTGCAATACACTCTACTGAAAGAGTGGGAAGATAACCTGTGACCAAGGCAGTTTTTGAAGCATCTTATGACCAATGCTTGGTCGGAAACTGATGCTACATTTTCTGGCCATTTTGAGATGAGTAACGGATGAAAACTAATGTAAGTCTTAAACTAAACATCACGAGTTTTTTTTTAAAAAAAGGAATCCATAATAGTTTCCCCGAAACCTAAGATATGACCCACTTCACTTAGCAGCCATTAGCACTTAAAAACAATTAGACTAGGGTCTTCGCCACCAAAACATTGTCTGTTTCTGTTCTAGAATCATACAGGTTGTTGCATTCGCCTGTAATGGTCCGGTAAGGGCTCTTCTCATCACATTGCTGTACACAGATCTCTTGGGAATGACATCCAGATGCCTTGTAGATAGTTTGCATCTGGGAAGGGGAGAGCACATCTGTAGAAAACAAAGGATTTAGACGTCAGGACTGCAAAAAAAACAGAAGAATGCAAGACTAGAATCACTTGCCTTCTGAATTATACTTTAAAAACCAAAAGCAGGATTTATCTTTTGTAAGGATGAGACATTCAAAAGGTGAAAATCTACAGAGATTCTCAGTCATCCAAGTCATGATTGCCCAAAAGGTGCTTTTTCAAAAGGAGGTAGTTTTTTTTTCTGAAGACATTTTGCTTCTCATCCAAGGAGCTTCTTCACTTCTGAAGTGAAGAACTGAAGAACTGAAGAACTGAAGAACGGAACTGCAGAAGCTTCTTGGATGAGAAGCAAAACATCTTCAAGAAAAAAAAAAGATGTCCAGTTGCCTTTTGAAAAAATACCTTTGGGTCAAAAGGTGAAACATTTTCCTTTTTCAGAAATGTTGGATAGCCATTAAATAGCATTCATAGCAACTCCAACCAATCGCTCTACAGTAATCAGTAACTTACTTAGTGGTTGCATTCTTAAAACATGCTAAACTTGGTTCATTTTAACTGGTTCATTTTTTTGTCTGTGCATGAAGCTTAGCAGGTTATGTGGCTGTTTTAGGAGTCAAGGTATTATGTAAATTCAGAAAAGGAGTTAAGTAGTAACCAAGTTAAGCGTGCTGTTCAGTGGTGGGATTTAGGGGGTTCAGGGCACCTCTGTAGAACCCTTTGTTAAATTGTTGGCTGCCCCGCCCTGCCTTGCCCCTAAAACTTGTGTAGTTTTGTAGTTTTTCATTCATATTGTAAAACTCTTGTAACAAAATCTAGTTTTGTGTACCTCTTATTTTGGTGTATCATTTTTATACTTAAAACAATAATTAGGGCAAAGAAATGGTGTAGAGTTGGCCACGCCCACCCAGTCACATGACCACCTAGCCACGCCCACCTAGCCATACCCACGCCCGCAGAACCCGTTGTTAAATTATTTGAATCCCACCACTGATGCTGTTCAATAGCAGCCATCTTGAAGTCTTCAAGTCAATCTGTTGCTCAATGTAAGATCTGCAAAGCAGAATACAAGTAGAGCATCTCTAAAGCATGCCTGTTTGAGGTGGTCCTTAAATGACTTCAAGATAGAAGAGCCCACCACTTCCCATCACATGATGTTCCATTGATTAGCCGCTCTAACAAGGTTGAGGTTTTTTTGTGTCAGCCTCCAATCTCTTTCTTTTTAATTTCCATCCGTTGATCTGAGTTCTACCTTAGGAACAATTGAGAACACTCTAATATAGCCTCTCCTACCAATTTGAAGCTCTTTTCTCTAAATTTAAATATACCCACCCCTTAAGTAATGTTAATAAATAGGAGTTAACTTCTAATTTCCTACCGACTTAGCATTCTTCTCTGGATCATCTCTAGTTTCCCAATATTCTTCTTAACATGTTATGCTCTTACAGGCTTTGGTAAAGCAGTATAAAAGTAATCTTGATATAATTATAGATAGATCAGCATTAAGGTTTTTTTCCGCCATACGTTGCAGGCATTTGTTGTTTATTTTTCTTTATATTTCATATTACTAAATTGCCCATCTCCCTTCAAGGGTGCTCTAGGCAGTGTTTTAATTCAGTCTCATGCATTATTATGCAACTGAATCCACTTAACACATCATAAAACTATTGAAAACAATAAAGAAAAGAAAACAGGTCTTCCTGTTGCATAAGACGAGGTCTGAGAAAAAAGACAATCAAAAGCATTCTCTGAAAAAATTTCCCATGACGTTCTCACGGAGACAGATACTTCCTTATAAAATATTAGCTTAAGACAAATAATAATTATCCATGTCTTTTTTGCTTGCCCCACCCAACCATCAACTGACATCTAACATAAAATGATAAAATTCTTAGATTTAAAAAAATCTCTTTTGCTTCCTCTTTGAAAATGATTGGACAAGAAGTGTATATGTACTCTGCGGTCAAAATGAATTGGTAAATTTGTCAATTCAGTTTCTTCTTAGTTCCTCATATTTAGTTCATCTTATACTTCTATAGATAGAATTCTTTATTAGCCAAGTGTGATTAGAAACACAAGGAATTTGTCTTTGGTGCATATGCTATCAATGTACATAAAGGGAAATGATATATATGTCAGGAATCATAAGATACAACACTTAATGATAGTCACGGGGTAAAAATAAGCAATCAAATCATACTAGGAAACAATAATCAGTATAAATCGTAAGGATACAAGCAATAAGTTATAGGCATAGTGGGAGGGGATGGGTGATGGAACAATGAGAAGAATAATAGTAATGCAGACTTAGTAAATAGTTTGACAGTTTTAAGATAATTATTTGTTTAGCAGAGTGATGGTGTTTGGGAAAAAAACTGTCCTTGTGTCTAGTTGTTCTTGTGTGCAGTGCCCTATAGCATTGTTTTGTTAAAGAACAACCTAGTTTACGTGAGATGATAATGTGTGCTTGCATGCTTATGAGCACCATTTGATATTTTAAAAGCTTACACTATAAACATTGGGGTTGGAGTTTTCAAATTGAAACATTCAGCATTAGCATTAGTTTTGATCTGTCAGTGATAAGCTAAGGTATTGCAGAAGTTATGCTGTGCAAATAGCAAAGAACGTAAATTAAGTATGGAAAAAAACCCAGCATTTTATTTCTCCTACTTTTGGTTACTTTTTCCTGCCCACCTAGCAGTTCGAAAGCATGCACATGTGAGTAGGTTAATAGGTATCACTTTGGTGGGAAGGTAACAGCATTCCCTCTGCCTTTGGGGTATAGTCGTGCTGGCCACGACCACAGAAAATGACTTTGGACTATGCTGGCTCCCTTGGCGAAGAAACGGAGATGAGCACTGTGCCCTAGAATTGAACACAACTGAGACTAGAGTAGACTAGAGTAGACTAGAGTAGACTAGAGTAGACTAGAGTAGAACAGAACAGAACAGAACAGAACAGAATTCTTTATTGGCCAAGTATGATTGGGCACATAAGGAATTTGTCTTTGGTGCATATACTCTCAGTGTGCATAAAAAGAACAAATATATTTACTTTTGGTTAGTGTATTCGTTCAAAGATGCAAAATACCTGTGATATTGAATTCCTGAGGAAATACATCCTGCAGCTTCTCTTTCAAGAGGTCCAAGGTCACCTGCATGTAATGAGCAGCTTTCACATGCAACCGAGTTTTTCCGATAGGTTGTTTGAAAAACACGAGGATTTCTGAAGGGCGTATTGTCTCTTTCCTTAGTTTTTCTTTTAACCTGGTGAGTCAGAAAATATCTATATCAAGACCACAGAATAAAAGCTTTTCCTCCTGCAAGGTGAGTGTTACAATGACCCAGCCAAGGATCATAACTTGAGAGCCAGAGAAATGTTTTATCTTCTCTAGTGAAATCTAGGGATGAACTAGGGCTCCATAATCCTAATCTAATACTTTTACATTTCTTCATGTTATCATTCGCCCTTTGATTTCATCCCATTGGCTAAAATGAATATTATAATCTTTGGTTTTGAATGCCTTTAATGATGTGCGGGCAGGCAAATTGTATGCCTGTTGGTATTTTTATTCTAATTGTACACTGCTAAATCAATTCCATACTGTAACATTATCAATCCCAATGAAAAATAAAAGCATCCACAATTCAAAAGCTGTAGCAAGACACGCACAATAAAGATACAGGATGAAAACAGGAATAGCTGAAATACCGAATCAGTTTGTACAATAACCAGCAGAAACATCCATGGTTTCTAGATGAAACTACATGACACATTGCCTGCATTTTTGTCTGAGCATTCACACAGAGAAGTCATCTAGCAAACAATGCAGCAAATCTTCATCAAAGAGAGCAGGCAGAAAAAGGCAAAATAAACCTGGCTTCTGGAACTTTTGTACAAAATCTTACCAGTTCTGGGTGTGTTCATAGGCAGCATCAACTAATTTCTTGGCTTCTTCCACATTCTGCAGGAGGAATTGAAGTTCCAGTTTCTTTGCAGTGTCTAAAAAAGACGCTTGGTTTGGATTTTGTTGAAGGAGATGCTTCAATCAAATCCCACAAAAACAAACTAATGAGAATATAGTTTTCCTAATCTGGTCCCTAATCTGAATTCCAACAGTTATGTTCCAGCATATCTAGAGGCCACCATCTTGGAGAAGCTTGTTGTAATATCAGTAGTATATTTCATTAAGTAATCATCTATTAAAATTGACTCTGTGCTCACACAGTATTTTAAACCTTGTCAGTTACTAATGTTATGGAAGGGTATCTGAGATCTACCAGGAAAAGCTTATATAACTCATGCCTATGTAAGAGGTTGTTTAGGGTGTGACTCTCTTTCTCTATACTGTGGTACCACCAAAGATTTGGAATAGACTCTAAACATGAGTGTTGATGGAGGGAATGTGTGATGGCCCGTGTATCATATGCTTTCATGCCAATGATGCAAATTATATACAGCATTCACATGATATGGCATGTACCAATTCCATCATTTTCACAGAGGTGCTATGATGCACAGACATCATCTTGGCAACTATTAGAAATGTCTGCTTCCAAAGAGAATTGTCTGTAAGGGACATCAAAATAATCAAGATATGAATGATATGAAACAGGGAAATGGAGGGGAGGAGAGGAGAGGAGAAGAAGAGAGGGAAGGAGAGGAAAGGAGAAAAGAGAAAGAGGGAAATGGAGAGGAGGGTGTGAAGGAGAGGAATTCCTATTTAGTAAACACATTATTTACATTTCATCTAACTAAAATGTTACTACTGGAAATATTCCTTGTCGTTATTCAAAATCCGACCGTACCAAGACCATGCCCTGTCAATGTGAATCTTGAGCTTTATGTATATTAAAGAAAAATGCATACATCAAATATTATGGAAAACAACAACAACAAAAAAAACCCACCATTCTACAATGTTCCACAATTACAGCTG
>JAEANM010007855.1:0-17422 GCA_017656035.1 Myanophis thanlyinensis | reverse complement strand
ATAAAGATGAATATGTGATTGAGCTTATTTCTGTATGGAGAAGTGATAATTCAGGATCTTGCTGTTCTAAAAAAAAACATATTGTTTGTTTTTTGTTTATTTGTTTGTTTTGGAAAATCCAATAAAAATTTATTAAAAAATATATTCAACAGATGCAGATATCCTTTACACTTTACTTCCGGGATGGACCTGAATAATTTCTGCCTGTGCACAGAACAAAGATAGTAACTCTGCCTTCCTGAAATAAGTCCACTCTGATCTCCTCATACAACAAAATAAAGTAAGAATGAACTACTACACCATGTAAATGTTTGTAGAGTCTGCATGTGTTTGTGTATGAGATGTTTTAATGTAAGAATGTACATCTGATTCTATAAGATATAACTCAAAGTGCCTAGCAATGTTCCAGCAATAACCAACCTTGTTGGCTTCGTAGTCCTCAACTCACAAAGGCCTCTTTTGCTACTGTTTTGCAGCCAGAGGATTAAAATCGTCCCATCTCGCTCACAATTCTGAAGCAATTCAGCCTTTGTAAACCGTAATTTTGGAAATCAGTAAATAAACAGCATCACAACAAGGAAGACTTGTTCAAAAACAAACGCAGGGAAGGGAAGGAGCTCTGTTCGTGCTCAGAGACACAAGCCTCTGAGAAGTTTGCCAAACATTTCCTAACTCAGGGCTCTGAGAAGACGGCCAAATACCCAGGAGGGGGGGGGGGTGTCAGTCCACCCCGGGAGTTTCAGGTGGCCAAAAGGCTGCGCAAGCGTATTTCCCGACTTCGCCCCCCTCTCTTTCACACAAACACGCACACGCAAACACACAGCCACAGCTACGTCCTCCCTGGGGCCAGATGGCAACTCCAGGGACCGGGGCAGGCGAGCTTTTGCTTTCGAGTTCCCGGAACCAGCCTTTTCTCACGCGCCTCCTGAGACACCTGCCCCTGCGGGCTCCGCCTCGCTCGCCGCGCCTCCCGTTCGTTTCCTTCGCCCGGGGTAGAGCCGGACGGCGAGGGCTGAGGACGGAAGGAGGGGACGGGCAAGGAGGGGAGGAGCAGCGCCGAGGGCGGGAGTCAGTGCCGAGCCGAAGATCGCTGAGTGGGACGGAGCCGCGGCATTTGTCGCGGGCACCTTGGCAGGGAACGCAGCGCCCGGCGACGGCGGCGGCGGCAGCGGCAGCGGGAGGTGGCGAGGGAGTAATCTCGGCCCGGGCGCGCCCCGCTCCCCCTGAATGACGGGCGGCAGGTTCGACTTCGACGATGGCGGCACCTATTGCGGCGGCTGGGAGGACGGCAAAGCCCACGGGCACGGCATTTGCACCGGGCCCAAAGGGCAGGGCGAGTACGCGGGTTCGTGGGCGCACGGCTTCGAGGTGGTGGGCACTTACACCTGGCCCAGCGGCAACACCTACCACGGGTATTGGGCGCAGGGCAAACGCCACGGGCTGGGCGTGGAGACGAAGGGCAAATGGATGTACCGGGGCGAGTGGTCGCATGGCTTCAAGGGCCGCTACGGCGTGCGGCAGAGCCTCACCAGCCCTGCCCGCTACGAGGGCACCTGGAGCAACGGGCTGCAGGACGGTTACGGCGTCGAGACCTACGGGGACGGAGGTGAGTGGGTGAGCTGAGGAGCGGCCGCTAGGGGGCGCCCGGGGCCGGCGCACATTGGGGCGTGCAAAGCGCTGCTCTTCCACACGGGCGTGTGCAACCGCGGGGCTCAAGAGTGCGAAGGTGCGCTCAGCAGGTAATGCGTTTGGTTTCTCTTGCTTTCGGTTTTATGTTATTTTATTTTATTTTATTTAGGGGAAAAAAGTCTCCTCTACTATGAATAAACGCATTCAAATGAATTCTTGAAGACCTGTAGTTCGCAAAGAAATATTTTATACGCTCCTTGCTGGAATTAACTTGTCCATTGATAAAGCAGTTGCCAAGAAATAAAAATGGGTTCAAATGATAGCAAAGCCAAAAAGAGAATTCAATAACAGTTCTGAGCATCACTGGCAGATCTTTTACACTTTGGTGGAGGTATTTTGGTATCATTTTACTTTTTTTCCCCTCTTAAACTATTGAAACTCAAAAATATTCACTTGACATCAACTAGAAATTTACCAGGAATCTCCAAGGTACTTTATCCCATTTTCTCCCTGGGCAGTATTTCCATTAGTAGAACTAAATGTGGCTACTCTGATTTCAGTTTGGAATTTCACTTAAGTCATCCTCAGGAACACTTGCCAAAGAATTTCTGAGTTATTAAGCAGCACTGTAAGTGCAAAATTTTCTCACAGTTAATTATAAAAGTTGGTATCTTCATCCTTAGAAATATGCCAGTTTAAAATGAAATAGCATTAATAGGGAACGTTACGATTTTTTATTTCCTTGCCACACGTGAAAAATGTATTGCTCTGGCTATTATTGATAGAATATTGATAATACAAGCCATACTTTGACAGTCATGTTGATTTCAATAAAAATAGTTTTGATGTAGAGTCAACACAACTAGCCAACTTTTTTAGGATGAGATAACACACAGCAGAGCTATCAACTATGCATTTACCTTTAGCATAAGTACTGAAAAAATTGTAATGAGCACACCATCAACAATACAATTTCAATAAAAATATAAAAATAAGGGTAAAAGAAATGGAAGCCTGAAAGCCAACCAGAGTTAAAATAAATTATGAAAAGGAATTTAATGTCTGATGTTTCTAGCCAATCAACTATCAACATAATGGCTATCCTGTTGAAGTTAAGCTTCAGTAGGCTTGCCTTCATATGGTATATATTACAATACACTCAAACACTGATTCACTAATTCTGCCATTCTGAAAGAAGTAACATGGGTTTTATTAGCATTACTAAAACTTCAGCTGATCCCACTGAATGGTTCCATGTAGATACTGAAGATCCAGAAATATAAATTAGACTACAGTTCTTTTCTCACTACACCTCAGGGTGTGCAGGCCTCGTTATTCAGGTCTGAAATCAAATGGGTTCAGAATTTTTTTTTTTTCATACAGAGATGGAGTTGTGGCATTCTTCCAGGTATCTAGCTGTAGTAGGAGATAATTGAAATAAATCAATATGGTTAACATGATCTGGAATTAAGGAGGGTTTAATTAGGAATCTTTAGGACTGTCTCTTGTTTCTCTTCCTCTTTTTATATTAACTTACATTTAACGAAGAATAGAAATATATCTGCAATATTCTCTGTTTGTTGTTTAACAATAGTTTTAATACTATTTTCTTTCTTTAAATGAACAGGACATTTTATATTGAATTAATTAATTACGAATATTAATAAAAATGTTAGAGTGCAATTCTCTGGTTACTTGCTTTCCCATCTCAGAACAGCACTGGATTGTGAGTCTCCCCTTCTCCACACTCCCAGGATCAAAGATACGCTATATCTAGGTAAAAAAGTAACACACCAAGTTTCACACCTGGTCTCTTTATGGTTCAAAAGGACCAGTCAGGACCATTAAGTAGTGGATAGGCTGAAGATGCTAATAGCACAGAAAATTATAAATACTTTCAGTACTGTACTTGCCCCAAACCTGCTGAAAGACTTGGGGAGTACAGAACATGATCAGAACACATGATGTATCAGTCCCTTTCCCAGCATAGTTTTCATCCAGCAGGACATAGACAATATTAGTGAAAAGGATTACAATCCTCATCTTCATTTATACATACAAAATTTAGATATAGGATTGTGCTTTAATGTTCTCTTGGATATAATGAATTAATCCTTGATAAAATGTAATATAAGCTATGATAAACCCAGATAAAAAATTGTCATATGTGTTGTCCTGTTAAGAACTGAGGATAATTTTAGCATGTCAGCAGTTGATATAAAATGTTTCTGTGTATACTTGTAGTGAATCTTGCCTATTTCGATTATAAAAAGTCTTTAAAGTAATTATTTTATATAAGGTATGTGACAAAAGTAATATTCTTTAGCATGATGATATCCAGTCCTAATCCTATGACTGTTCTAGAAGAAAAAATGTTTGCAATTAATATTTCAATTTCTTCTGGCTTCAAAGTGAACATTGTAAGGATATCAAAGAAGCATCTTCAGGAGAGAGTACATCTTGTTCAGATAATTCTTTCAATGGTACCCTCTTTGTGTCGTTTGAACACCAGTCACTGTTTAGCTTGTTTCCAGTGACATCATTTATGGAAGGCTATAGAACCATTCTTGACATATTCTAACCTAAAGATATTGTATTAATTTGTATTACGAGTATTAATCTCACAGTCATCTCACACTTAAGGAAAGACAAAATAAAAATATGTATGTAAATAAAAGATAGGAATATTTATTTTGTGTGGGCAATTAATATTGCATAAATAATGTACAATAAATGTACTTTGCAAATTATTTCACAATCCAAATCTATTTAGAGAAAAAAACGTACTTTTAAAGCTATCTTATTCTGTCTTGGCACTCTCTGTACAGAACTGTGTGATGACCAAATGCTATGCAACTTCTTACTCAGATGAAAGACCCATTTATAGCTTAACAGCTCAGTTCTCTGAGTGTTTGCTGGTACATAACTGTCCAGATGGTACTTTCTGTGAGTGTGTACATATGTAGCGAACTTCTTACAGCATTTACTTAAGAGCAATTCCAGCCCATTTCTTTGTTTCATTCATATCCAAGGATCAATGCTTGGAAGACTCAGAAAATATAAATATATATACACATTTTTTTCAGCTATGATCTCAATGATTATAGTTATGTACCTTGTAGTAAACATGAGTTCAAATTAAGTCATATTCAATATACCCTGTAATTGATAAGCTCTCCTTTAAAATGTTTAAGATTTTTAAATATCTGTTGAATCTTCATATCTCACAGCCCTACTCCAGTTTCTTAAGACATTCTTAATATATTTCACAAGGCTTATTTCAAGTAAATGGGCAGAGAATTATAGTTATAGTTCTTTTCAAAGGGTCACTTTCCAGTTCAAGATTGATTGATTGATTGATTATATGCCATCCAGTTGTTTTTAACTCTTAATGGCCACATATATTTGTCCATGTCCTTCTGTCCCCAACCTGGTCCTTCAGGTCTTCCAATGGTACATCCATTGTTCCTGTAATTGTGTCCATCTCCTTTGCTGCTAGTAGTTTCTTTTTCCTTCTAACTTTCCCAGCATTGTAGACTTTTTGAGAGCACTAAGTCTTTGCAATGTTATATTTAACTTTGTAAAAAATCTTACAAAGCAATATAATTTATAGTGTTTAATTACCAAGTATTTTTATATAGCAATAGCACTTAGACTTATATATCACTTTACAGTGCTTTACAGCCCCCTCTAAGCAGTTTACAGAGTCAGCCTATTGAGATTCCAACTGACAATCCTCTAGGCCAGGCATGTCAAACATGCGGCCTGGGGGCCATATGCGGCCCATTGCAGGTGCACCTGCGGCCCACACAGACGATGTTTTACATGCCACCTTGGATCCTTCTTGAGTAGAAAGGCGGGGTAAAATATTTTAAATCAATAAATAAAATTAAGTAAGTGAGTAAACAGGAAGGAGAACCCTACACGTGTCCTGAGTTCATTGTTGAAAAGGCAGTCTAGATATGTAACAAATAAGCAAAAATGTTTCCGAGGCTCCCCGGGCAAGTTGCAAGAGAAATGCCTTTCCCCTGGAGTGACAGAAACTCCTCCTTAGCCTGGTCAGAGGAGCCAGTCGGGCGAAGCTGGCGCTTGTAACCCAATCTGCGCTGCTGCTACCGGTGTGTTTCCTGCTTGTCTCGCCATCCCAAGAGCTGCCAAGGGCGAGCCCAGCCATTGCGGCCCAATTGAAGAGAGTGTGGCCCTCATCATAACTCAGAGGTGACATTATGGCCCTCAGGGGACTCTGAGTTTGACATGCCTGCTCTAGGCAACCAACAGTCAGTAGAAGTACTCTGTAGTACTTTGTCGCCACTGCTCTTACATATAGGAGTTTTTTATTGTTGTGTGCTGTTAAATATCCATCTGTTAAATTCCCATCTGTGGGAAATGTTTAGTAGAAAGTATAAATTGTTATTTTCAGTGCTGCTTATGGATGATAACTGTATTTAAGTCATTCATCAAAAAGTACAGTCAACAATATTTCAGCCATGTCTATATTAACTGTAAAACCTACCAAAAAAATCCATTACATAGAATGAAAGTTCAAATCCTTTTGTAATTTGCCACTATTGAGGAAAATCTTGCTTTCATATTTACTGTGTTTTGTAAAGTTTATATAGATGGTAAAACGTATCCTTGAATTACTTAAAATTATTTGTATAGGTTCTTGCTTGTGATTGTCTACAGGTACTGTCTTAAAATATTTGTGTTGAAAAATACAAAAGTTGAATCCTCTGGAATTCTGAATACATTTGAATAAAAGTTTCAAATATGTATTTATTTCATTCATTATTTTTCTTTGACAAGGTACATACCAGGGACAATGGACAGGAGGGATGAGACACGGCTATGGTATGCGGCAAAGTGTTCCTTATGGCATGGCGACTGTGATCCGTTCACCCCTCCGGACATCTCTAGCTTCCCTCCGTAGCGAGCAGAGCAACGGCACTGTTCTACATGATATCACTGCAGACAGTCCTGCTGGAACTAGAGGAGGGTTTGTGTTGAATTTTCACAGTGATCCCGATAGTGTTGGTAGTAAGAAAAAAGGAGGCCTGTTCAGAAGAGGATCTCTTCTTGGTAGTATAAAACTTAGAAAATCTGAATCAAAATCATCAATATCTAGCAAACGTAGCTCTGTCAGGAGTGATGCTGCTATGAGCAGGATTAGTTCTAGTGATGCCAATTCTACCATTAGTTTTGGAGATATGGACTGTGATTATTCTCCAGTAGAAGACCATGTTGATGCAACCACTACAGAAACCTATATGGGTGAATGGAAGAATGACAAACGTAATGGCTTTGGTATTAGTGAGCGTTCAAATGGTATGAAATATGAAGGAGAGTGGCTAAACAACAAGAGACATGGGTATGGATGTACTATGCTTCCAGATGGCACCAAGGAAGAGGGAAAGTATAAAAACAATGTTTTGGTCCGTGGAATAAGGAAGCAGCTTATACCAATAAGGAACACAAAAACAAAAGAAAAGGTGGAGAGAGCACTTGAAGGTGCCCAGCGAGCAGCTGCCATGGCTAGAACTAAAGTGGAAATTGCAACCTCCAGGTAGGTTCATTGTTGGCATTAACGACACAGACTAGAAAGATCTTGAGAGCTAAGAAT
This sequence comes from Myanophis thanlyinensis, assembly GCA_017656035.1. NCBI lineage: Eukaryota > Metazoa > Chordata > Lepidosauria > Squamata > Homalopsidae > Myanophis > Myanophis thanlyinensis. Next base: position 10,173 of record JAEANM010007855.1, on the reverse strand, counting down.
TATAGCTTATCCTTTCTTGTGTGGAACTTACTTGGTTCAATCAAATTAGATTTCAAAGTAAGAAGGAAAGAGGGTCAAAATGTTTAAACTGTACAATCATGCTGAAATGAGGTTGCACGATATTGACAGCATTGATTGTTGACACTGTAGAATGTATAAATCTATTTAGAAACCAAGTCATGTGTATTTTTCCCCTGCACTGATTCTTGGCATGATTTAGTCAGTTTAGTCAGAGTAAACCTGCAATTGACACTGAAGATAAAGACTGTATCTGTTAATTTGATTGATTAATGGCTTTTTTCTTTTGAGCATTCTCTTAAGCTTCCTAGCTTGTGTTCTTTGAAGGATTCTGAAGATTGATGTGAATTAAACTGATTTTAGGAATTATATGGGATGTACTGGTTATGCTGAAATCAAAGAGTACATTTTTTTTGACAACTATGTAATTTGTCCTGTGAGCATCTTGGATACTTGGAAGCATGACATTTATTTTTAATCTTATATATTTGTTAGTAGCTTTGGCAATAATTGCCAAAAGTAGGATACAAAGGCAAATGAAAAGATTTAAATTCAGATTTAATCACACATAGGTCCTCAAAATCAGTGAAATGGCCTAGTCGTTTTAAAGCTTCTTGGGTATTTTCTGGTAGCTCATATTGGTCAATTCACAGTTTTGAATAATATTACTTGCTAGCACAGTATTTCATAAATAGAGGGACATTCACAGAGTTTCATGTTGTGTACCTTTCCCGGATTAGAAGGCTCTTCACTCAGTCATGCTTTGGTCATCTCCTGAATGGATTTACTGTAATGCACGGGTGTCAAACTTGCAGCATCACATTGCCTCACATGATGCTGCACAACGTTTTTCCCCTTTGCGGAAATGGGATGGGAATTGCCTGCACGAGATGTATCCTGCCCATGGGGTGCCAGTTAGACACCCCTGTTGTAATGCATTCTACATGGGGTTGTCCTTGAAGAACATCAAGAAGCTTCCGTTGGTCCAGAATGCACAGCATTGGCAATTTTGAGTGTATTTTCACTTTGACCATGTTACACCTTTTGTTACATAAGTTTCACTGGCTTCAAGTTTGTTTCCAGATGTAATTCAAGTTGCTAGTTATTACCTGCATGGCATGGGATCAAGGATTGCCTTGATCATTGACCAGGAGGGACAGATTCCAGGTTAGGGATTGTCATAGTGGGCCCAGGAAGCATACTTATTCATAGCTGTGCCTGACTTCTGGAACACTACACTGCCTAGGTTTGATTACCCCTGATTTGCTCACCTTTTGGAATGTCCTGAAGACTGCTGTTTTCACAAACCTAGGGGTCAGGATCAATCCCATGCTATGGATGAATGGTGTGTTGTATTACTCAGCTAGGAATGGTGTTTCTTGATTTTGTTAATTTAGCATGTATTTATATTGTATTTTAATTCTTGTTAGCCACCAGGAATTGCATTGGTGCCCATATAAATTGATATATAAAATAAAATTAATATTAATTAATTAATTAAAAATAAATAACTAGTCTAAGATGTATTCAAGAATCGTATTATCTTTATTAGATGGCAGACGAATCGTACATCCTCACCACATGTAGTGTATGTACCCTATGGGCTTGCATTTAGAAATTTGTATTTTTAAAAAATACACTTAACTTTGTTAATTCTTTTAATATTCTTAATTATCAGTTGAGATGTGAAAGTCAGTTTCGTATGCAATTTGCATTTCACTTCTAACATAGAACTATGTTCAAAGCCTAATCATACTTCCTGGCATCTTAAAAAAAACACCAAAAGATGTCAAAATGAAACCAGTAGCTTTTGTACTCAAAGAGGTTGGTTAAATTCATCTGTGCAAAGCACAGGTATTACATATGATCCTCAGTCACCCAAAAAATGTGGCCCTAGAGACACTCTGCTCTTTTCTCCTTATTGGCCAGCTGAACAGTATGAGCAAATAGTCTTCGGAAATTTGCTTGCTGGATGAGGGGGAGGCAATTTTCTGCCATTCATAGCATGAAATCAAGCACTATATGATCATTTGCCTGGTGGGGATCATGTTACTGGTTTCCTGCCATCAATGGCATCGCAACATCAGCACTCTTCAGTAGACATTGGGAAGAAAGGAATTGAATTAGATATCTGTGAAAAAGTGTTATGTCTGAGATGGGGTGTATATGAACATCTACAACTCCTGATAACCAACCTGTTACATGTATGGCTCTCAGAATTGAAATTGCCCCTGCTCACGTTCCAAATGAAAAGATTCTAAGAAATTCCATTTTAAGAAACAGATACAGGTAATCCTCGACTTATAATAGCTCATTTAGTAACCGTTCAAAGTTACAATGACTTATGACAGTTTTTCACACGACTGTGGCAGCATCCCTATGGTTACATGATCAACATTCAGAAGCTTGGCAACAGGTTCATATTTATGACGGGTGCAGTGTTCTGGGGTAATGCGATCACTTTTTGTGACACTTAAAAACTGTGGCAAGAAAAGTCATAAAATGAGGCTAACTCGCTTAACTTCTCATTGTTTCACTTAGCAACATAATTTTTGGGCTCAGTAGTGGTTGTAGCTCGAGGACTATCTGCATTGAGAAACATCATAAGAAGCAATAAGTATTAACAAACTCTATAATGCTACTGTATGGAAACAAACAAAAACTTAGTAGAGTATGGGAACATTTTGGTTGATCTGGCAAAATATGCAGGATTGACCTGATTTGAATGTGGATGTTAGACTTTGTCAGAAAACCAGTTTGGTTGGCTAGACAGGGAAGTCAGTAGATTCTGGAAGAAGATTGCAACATACCATTTCCATATCATTTTTTTAAAGTTGCATGTAGGGATTATGCTCAACATGTAGGCAAATGTAATAGGTTAAACAGAAATAGAATGAATAAAAATGACTGAACTCAGTGCAGATTAAACATTGTTGTGTCTGCCCATTGTGAATCTCATTTTTTTAATATAATTTTAAGTGAGAAATAAGGATGGGGTGAAAATAGAAATCATTTCCCCCCACTGGATTCTGAACTGGCTTTTTAAATGGGCAATCTTAAAGCAGATACATGAATAAGCTCCTCTTTTTTCTGACTCCCAGATCAATTTGAATCATTCTTAATGTGCAATATAAAGACAAAATAGAGTGAATCAACCAATCAATTTAAAAAGCTATTAACAAGCAGAAACTACAAGAGTAGATATAAAATTAATTAGGAGACCGTATGAAACTAATTCAGAGGCCTCAGTGCGACAATTTTTTTAAAAAGATTAAAACAACATAAGAATTTGCCTGGCATCAAGGGAACAATAAAATAAATACAAGTTGAAATTTGCTTAGGGGCAGATTCTAAAACTGGAATCTAAAAGGTTTAAGGTTTTGGCTTTCATTCTAAAATGATTCAAGAAAAGACAGTGATTTTTAAAGGTAGCAGATCTGTGCCACACTTTGGAATTTCCTCTTGAAAGAAGCAAAGTCTTACCTATTTTTATTTAAGGGTGTTTTTAAAAAAGTAAATTGTCTTCTAATGCAGTAGTTTGTACTGTATATGGAAGAAGCATTTTTCTTTTGTGTCCTAATCGCAGTGAATTAGTAACTAAGCATTGCAAGAAGCTGTTAGTTATAGAGGCCATTTGCTAAGACATTTGTCTGTTTCAACACTTCATGCCAAGACCTTTTCTCAAGGAATTTTGGGTGGTCAGCTCTTCATGTACATCTGCTTGCCACACAGATCTGCCCCCACATGCTTGCCTTTAAAGTGGATGCTGCAAGTGCTTACTTATATTACTGGCACTGTATTAATAGAGCCTAAAATGCACTGAGAGCTATTGCGTATAGATAGCAAATCTAGATTTTCTTTAAAGAAAAGCTTATCTGAAAAAGAACATACGAAGCAGAAAAGCAAAGGTGTGGAAAGTGTTTCTTAATTTTTGTCTGCCAGTTTTCCACTTTAATTTGGCCCACTCTAGCTTCCCCACAAGTTGTGTACTTGCTGCATAATTACTACATATGCACATTTGCCTGGTGGGAACAACACACTCATTCACTGCTGATCTGGCTGCACTAGATAAAGACACACCAGACTGATGCATATGGTGTGACTAGATATCAATGTTTGGATGTAGGTTAAAGTAGGACTAATGTTTATACTAGTTAGAGAAAGAAGACATGACTTAGAAAACACAGTCATGATCATAAATTCAGTGGCAGTTAGAGATTTGCAACAACTAGCTTTGTGATAAAAAGAGGAGCCTTATATGTGTGTCCTTCAAGCTTGGTTTATGTGGATTGTACAGTTTCAGTGAAATTAGTGGAAGATGTGGGTCTTAAAGCAGCTTGGGAGACAATATTTTGATATGCCTCCTATATGTCAGATAGTACAAGATTATGATATTATTGGCGTGTTATATCAGCAATACTTAAAAGTAAATTTAGTTTATGATGGACCATATAACCGGCACCCACACTTTTAAGGAAGCATTCACAAAAATAAAATGAGCCACAGCCATTCCTGTCCTTGTTAGTGGAAACTATACATTTCTTAAATAGCCTTTTTAGCATGTTTCCACAAAGCTACATCCTCCTCCAGCAACTGTAACACTGAATAGGTAATAGACAAAAGAGACAGTTTCAGAAGAATATTATCTCCAAGTGTTGGACATGCAACTTAATAGTATCCCATATTCTTGATCAGAGTACTCAGATTAAAACTCATAAGGGCTACATGACAATTGCTATATATCATTAGCTCAGAGGCTGCAACATTGAGTAAGAAAATGTGCACTAATGCACTAATAAGAAAGTCCCTAATCTCTTAATGCTTATCAGAAAAAAAATACTGCTTAGAATTGTACAGTTACATTTCTGTTTGATATTTTTTCTGTGTTATTGTTGATTAATACACATAGTCCTCAACTTACAACAGTGTGTTTAGTGACTGTTCAAAGTTACAACGGCACTGAAAAAAGTTACTTATGACCGTTTTTCACAGTTACAACCTTTTCAGCATCCTCATGATCATGTGATCAAAATCCAGATGCTTGGCAACTGGTTCATATATATGACTGTTGCTGTGTCCCAAGGTCTCATGTGTTTCCTCTCTTGCGACCTGACTAGAAAAGTCAATGGAAAGGCAGATTTATTTAACAACCAGGTTACTTATTTATCAACTGCAGTGATTCACTTAACAACTGAGGCAAGAAAAATTGTAAAATGGGGCAAAATTCATTTAACAAATGTCTAAAGAACAATAAAATTGGGCTCAATTGTGGTCATAAGTTGAGGACTATCTGTAAACTTGTGCAGCAAAGTGGTCTTTATATCTTTCTGAAAATGATACTAATGTCAGCTGAGAAACTAAGGGTGCAATGCTGGTACAGGGGTGTCAAACTCAAGGCCTGGAGGCCGGATCTGGCCCGCAGAGTGCATAGATCTGGCCCTGGAAATACCAAAGGACCATCCTGCGGTGCCTCTGCCAGCAAAAGCTCCAAACGGCTCCCAAGCTCCGTTTTCAGCTGTGACAGCTTCCTGCAACCCTCTGCCAGTGAAAACAGAACTCGGAAGGGCCGCAGACTCCACAGGCACCTTTGATACAAGTGAGGTTCAGCTGGCCATGCCCACCCTGGCCACACCCATCCTGGGCCCCTGAGGTCAAACACAGCCCTGATGCGGGCCTCAGTGAAATTGAGTTGGACACCCCTGTGTCCCTGGTAGATCCTGCTTGCTCTCTTGGCATATGCAGGGGGAGTACAGTAGTGTAACATAATAGCCATGTATAAACATATTTGATCTAAGCAGCCATTGGAAGGATAGGTGAGTTCTAGTGACACTGGTGTTGGGTAAATAGAACATTTATGAAGAGTGATTAAAAGCACCAAAGATACTTTCCAACCCTGGTCAGGTCTAAGCCAGGTCCAGTCACTGCATTATCTTGCTCCCAATGCAGTGCCTCTCCTCCACCTGCTTTTTTCCCCCTTTGGTTCCATGATAGTCAAACAGACTACATCTTGTAACAATCAGAAAATTGGTGATATAAGGATTTGTGATTTTTTTAAAAATGGCCAAAATAATATTACACCACGTGGTGTAATATTATTTTTATTGTTTCTTTTTTGTTTATGTTTTGTTTGTTATTATCAATAAAAAATTAAAAAAAAAATGGCCAAAAAAGGAGGTAGAGAACAGGTGGGGAAGAAAAAAAATTGAACAACCCTGGGAAGGAAAAGTGAATAAACAGAGAAGAGTTGGAATATGAATTAGTTTTTAAATTTTAAAATTTTTAAACTCTTTAGTTTTTTATTTGGTTTTAATTCAATTATGACCAGCCACCACACTTATTTGTAAATTTTAATTTTGTTTTTAAACTGTTATGTATTTGTGTTTTTAGAAGGCTGTACACCGCCTCGAGTCCTTCGGGAGGGAGGCGGTATAAAAGTCAAATAAAATAAAATAAAATAAACAAATAAGAATATTGAAGAACAATTATTTTAGTGTCACCTGCAATCATTCCTTAGCTAGCTAAGGTATAACAGGTATCCATGTATTATTTATGTAATGTATTGAAATGTATGTTTTAGAACAGTTCTTAAATAAAATCAGAAATGCAAAATATGGCACCTAAGCTTCAGAATATGATGAATCCATCATCAAAAGAGAAGATCTACATTGAATGCTTGATAAAAATGCTCTCCAGGTTAAAACAAAAATGTATTGGTTTAACTTTTGTAGCTCCAAACTAGCTTAGGGTCTTGGTTGGTGAAAGAACCTCCTGTTTCATTTATAATTAACTATACACTTGAATAAATACCATGGAACTAGTTTTTGCCTTTTAAAATAGATTTCTTCAAGAACTATGAAACAAAGTTTTTCTATACTACAGTATCCGTTGATTCTATTTTAACAATGTATTAATAAGCAAGTACATATATCTGATTTAAACTGATGTTTTCAATGGGAAAGTATAGTTTTCTAAGTATTCTGCCATAGCAAAAGAACAAAGCAAATTGCACTGGTTTGGAAGCAATTCCATCTCTATGTTGGCTTTGGTGCCAAATAAATGTATTCTGGATAAATTCTGTTACCATATAAATAGCTGAGCCCATGCATATAAAACAATCAGAAAGCAATACCAGATCCAGAAAGTGCAGGAATTAACTCAGAGGTCTGTTTAGCTTATCAATTAGTGCATTAACTTCACTTTAATTTTGTGAAATTCAGTTTTACTCATTATGAAACTAAGTTTATATTCTACTATTAATTTATTTGGAAGGCTGTTTTTTAAATTGCAATTCCTGGCTATCCAGGGCACAATGGGCCAGGAGGTACTCCATGCATTTTGATTAGCTGCAAGCATGCTCAGCAGAACTGCTAAGCTTTACAGTTTTATTAACTTACAGATATGCATGGATTACTTATAGCATAACCATGTCAGCACAGCAAAAGTTTGTGAGTTGCAAATTAAATTGTTCATATTAACAGCATTTTTGAACAGCATAAAATACTGTTTGTTACTCATTCTTTATAAACAAATAGGGGACAGAAGGCAGTACAAGGAGCAGCAAAAAATGGCTATAATTGTAACAATAGCTACAATTTTTTTACTGGCTTCTGAGCCAAACACTTAGTGGAAATGCAACTTTAATCTCACTTGCAACAATTTTTTACTGGCTTCTAAACCAAACACTTAGTGAAAATGCTACTTTAATCTCACTTGATGGCTTAACAGTACTAACATCAATGTTTTACTTTACTTTCCAGCTTCAGCATTGTCAATGGAATTTTAAATAATGACTGGATTACTGACTATGCTCAAATAGTTTGCTTTTAGATGGTACATGCATATTGGTTCCTTCACTAAAAGAACATTTATCCCAAAAAAGCTTCTGTGCCTTTACACCTGCTGTCTCAATATTCATTATTTCTCTCTTAGTTATAAGCCCATCTTCCATTCAAAAGTTCTAGGCGTTCCCGCCTTTTTCCCCACAAGAACACACCTGTGAAGTAGAGCAAGTTGTGTGCAAGTCCCAAGTCATCTAGCAAGATTCTGTGGCTCAAAGTGGATTAGAACCTGCAATTTTCCAGTCCTAATTTAACACCTCAATCACATTGTCTAATAAGTCCTAAATATCTCACAATGGCAAAAAGTGAACCTGCAGATTTTTTTAATGTTTAAATTTTGCTTCCCAATATATCTGAAATAAATATGTAACAATGGTGTACATTTTGTATACTAAGTGACAAAAGTGAATTATAGATGTTTTTTGTTTTGTCCCTGGACTGGCTCAATCATATCTATAAGGTTAAGCAGCTACAATATCATATCTATAAGGTTAAACAGATACAAAGGGAAATGCAAATGAGATGTAAATCCTTAAAGATTTACTGTGCTCAGCTTTTAGATCAGAAATTCAGACCAATCCATCCACAATTACATCATTTTGTAAAGCATGAAGAAATATTTCTTAGTATTTCTAACATATTTTGAAGGCAGAATGATCACTAATTAGTGTGCAACATTTCATTATAGTTTCATCATAATATATTTTCATAAATACAACTTATAGCAGTTCTATATCATTGTTCTTAGTGAATGCTCAGCATAAATACCACCCCCCATATTTTTGTACCAATCAAGCATAGAAAAACTTTTGTTACTTAAATATGTTGCTGTAAATGCAAGTTCAACTAAATGCAAGTTTAAATCTGAATAATATAGTATGTGCTAAAAGAAGAAGGATGCTTAATAAATTATTGGTTTCCAAGTAAGATGTCTACTCTCAGGCAATTATACCTATATTCAGAAAATATAGACGGCATTTTTAGAAGTACTGAAGCCTGAAATTTTAACTTCAACTTATTTTTTTCTTTCCATTAGAACTATGCATTTAATTCTAAACCGAAATATATTCCTTAGTTTGGGTTAGGTGCATAATGATTCCTGGCCTTCAGGTATATAATGCACAGTCATCTTCTCTATTCCCTTTCTGAAATCAGATCTAGAGATAACAGGACAATCACATTTGTTTGCAATCACATTATCATAAGTCTCAATGTACTGGCAAAATACTTCCAAACATATAATGTAAGTCACAAAGAAAATAGTAACAGAATAATTTTATCATGCTGCCTTATTGACTTACTTTTCTAGATAAAAAATTTCTCACCTATAGAGCTTCACATTTGGGGAGTTAGTAATTTAATTCTTTCTACACACAAAAAAAAAATAAGATACAAATACCAGAAATACTTTAAAAGGGAACATACTTGGGTTAAACAGAATCTCTTCACATTTCAACAGATTTTGGTCCTTAAGTGAAAAAATAATTATACTTATTGTAAAATAAATATATGAGTGAGTAATCAATGTAATACTGGTACAAAGCATCAGTCATCAACAATGCTTTAATCCCCCCCCCCATGCAACTCCCCCATCAACTATTTCCTCCCTGTACCGTGTCCCTAGAAAGCATTCAGGAGACAAACGTTTCATGTTATAGTGTAGAGGCATCACATTCATCAATGCACTAGACTGACCTTGAAAATCACTAGAGCTTTGGTTCGACACTTTTTAACAAAGTCACTACCTCCTTCTCTGAAACTCAAAAGGTAAGTGACCAACCTTCATCCTTTCCAATGTACCACTTGGGAAGAACTGGATATTGAGATGTATTTTAGAGAGATGAAAACTGAAACAAGAGTTCATGCAGTTGTCAACAAGGTCATTGTTACATTTTTTTTAAAAACCTGACATATTTCAGAAAAGCCTGACGCTCTATGTACATATATTGCATTCTTTGTAGAAATTCACAACTGATGTTTCAGCTACAGTTAACCCGTTTTTTAAATTTCTGTTCTTGTTTACTATGCATGATATATCTTTCCTTAAGGCTTGCTGTAAAAAATTAAGAATTTCCAGATTAATAAACGCATGTATTAAAAGAAATGAATTATTTCTCCAATTTCTCACTAAGCTTGATGCAATACCATTTTAAAAATCTAGTAACTGTATCTGTCAATATAAAACAACCCAAGGAAGGATATTACCTGAGACTTGAATTTGCTTTTCTTATTTGTAGAGGGATGAAGCTGAATATGCTGCAGTTCAGACTCTGGGCGAATGACAGCTTTAAACTACAGCCAGTTTTATTTTTATACC
>JAEANM010007854.1:0-17422 GCA_017656035.1 Myanophis thanlyinensis | reverse complement strand
TATCTATGCCATCCACCCATCCCTTTTGAAAAGGATGTCGAAAATAGTTCATTTAATATCTGAGTTCAGAATGACACCCCTGTTGTTTGCAAAATAAATACATCTTCCACTGGAAATGCAATCTACCAAAATAAAAAATAAAAAGGAAAGAAAAGAAGGGTGGGAAAAAAAGAGAGAGAGAGAGAGAGACAAACATAAAATCTTTTGCTGTGGCTGCCGGAGGCATATTTCAGTATTTGGTTGGTTGCCAAGCTCAATTTATTTCACTGTTTCACTTTTAATCGCTCACTTAGTTGAACGTAAGTAAAAACACACACAGTGTTTGTTTTCAGGGTAGTTTCCTTGCTGCTGCTCCAGTCTAAATATATTGCTAACAGCCTCAAAAGTTGTAATAATTTGCTTTGAATTCTGCAAGAGTGAGAGAAAAGACTCCTCCTTCGTTTTTCACAAAACCGGGGTACCACAGTGTGGCTCAAAACTATGGCCTGAAAGTAAGACAAGTTTTATTTCTATGAAACAGTACATAACAAGAACAACAACAGTATTCGAATACAGACGGACCGTCATTTGGAACACAACATGCCAGATGTCACAGTTGTCAAAAACCGAAGCGTACGATTTATTAATATCGCTGTACCAGGAGACGGGAGAGTCGAAGAAAAAGAACTGAGAAAAAAAATCAGGAAATATTGCAACCCGGCCATCGAAACTACACAACTATGGATGAAATATGCAATGGTGATATCCATTGTCATTGGGACATTGGCACCACGTCGAAGAATTTTGCAAAACACATCAAGAAGTTGCAGCGTCCTGCAAGAACACCAGCGGAACTGCAAAAACTGCGCTACATTTTGAGAAGATACTTGGTCAATATCTAGGATGCTGGCAGAAACCCGTATCAACCATCAGTGCCAGTCCATGATATTTGTGATCCATTTTTAAATGTTCAGTTGACCGAGTTTCATGTTTAACAAATAAAAGTTTACAATGGAGGTGGCGGTGCTTGGAGACAGCAGATTAGAAGAGAAAGAGCTCTTCTACTTTCTGGCATTTCCAACAATTTGGGGATAAGTTAGGATACATTTTTGCAAGTCTTGATGGGGCAAAATACCAGCGGTAGCACATTTTATATTGGTTTTCTTTATATACTACCGATTTTGTTATTTTTGGGTTAATCCTCCATGTCTTTTCCCAATCTTCCAAATCTATGCTGTGTCCAATGTTTCTGGCCCACGCTATCATTGGTCCCCTCACAATATCCTCTGCTAGATTGTATTGCAATAAATAATTATATATTTTTGAAATCACGCGTTCCTCTGTACCTAACAATAATTTATCTAATTGGTTTAATCCTACCTCGATCCCGAATTCCTCACAATCTCTAATATATCTAGATTTGATTTGTAAATAAGCCCTACAAATAGAAATAGGACGACCATGGCAAAGGCAAGCAAGGATAGTAACAATAGTCCTAAGGCGCCTGGGGTGCAACCCCAAAAGAACTGGAGCGCCCCTTGAACACCCATCATTGGCATTGACAAATTTGCCATCGGTCAATTGCAGAAGGCAGCTTTACTTGGAACAGCTTCCATCCGGCGACAATAAGCGCAACGCCTTCAAACATCCAGATTTGCCTATCCAAGGTCTCAGGTAAGGATTCAATAGGTGGGCCAAAATGCCAAACCATGACCAAGGATCACCGCTTGCACCCACAGAATCACAGAGCAGCCGAATACACATTGCAAACAACAACAACAATATAACGCATCACGTAGGATGTTGGCAGCAACCTGTGCCAACCACAGACGCCAGTCAATATTTGCGATACACATTTTTAAAGGTTCAGTTGACTTCAGTTTCACGTTGAATGAATAAAAGATATAATAATAATAATAATAATAATGAATTCTAGTTTTTGCCTTAGCCAGGAATGATGTCTAGGGGAGCTTGAGGTGGGCATTCTGTCTCAGCCCAAACACACCTCACAGAGTTGTTGTTGTTGTGGAGGGGGGGAATGAGGAGGAAGAGGAGATACATATTTGCAAAAATAATACAGGCTGGATATAAATAAATAGGTGTCAATTGCAAAAGGAGTTTCTCCTGGTTTTTTTTTTTTTTTTTAAAAAAGCTGTTTGCAGCGGGGGGGGGGGAAGGGGCATTTCCAAGCCTTCCCCCCCCCCCAATTCAACACGGTCTACCTCGCAGGGCTGGCGTTGTGGTTGCCTTTCCCTTCCATATGCAGATTGCTGGAGGGGAAAGGGGAAAGGGGAAAGGGGAGGGCGCCTTCTGCTTCCTCAGCCTGCTTGCATGGCTCCCCCGACTCCCACCCCTGGGACGACAAGTCCCATCCTCCTCTCCACCTGGAGGGAGATGGGTCCTGCGCAGGAGAACCAGGCTGGGAGCTTCGGAACTACAACTCCCGGCATGCCTCGTACAACGTCCTGCGGCGCAAAGGATCCCGGGAGTTGTAGTTCTCTTGCAGCTGGAGCCTGCCGAGCAGGACCAAGGAAGACGGGAGGATCTCTCTTCTGGCTTCTTTGCAAAGGTAGACTGCTTCTGGATGGGGAGGTGCTGCAGACCACCCCCACCCCCATGTCCTCTCCAAGCCCTCCGATCCCCCGATCCCCCCTCCTCTGCCCCCCCCAGGGAGGGTCCTTGAACCCAAATCAAACGGGAAGAAGGGTTGCATTCAAAGCTTCTCCTTGGCTTTTCTTTTTTGCAAAAAAGTCCACCATGCACATCTCCTCCTCTGCATTTTTGCCTCTGTTGCATGGACTGCATTTGACAGGCATTTCCCTCCCCACCCCCCCTGCAAAGAAGGACCCCCAAGAGATGTTGTTGTGGGACGTTGCAAACTTCCTTTTTTGCAGGTTGGGATATACTCTATGGGCACACAGCAAAAGAGAGCAAGTCCAACTGTAAATCTCTTTTTATCTTCCGTGCTTTGATTTCATTTTGCAAGGGTGTGTGTGTGTGTGTGTGGCCTTGCTCGTGGGAGGGTTGTATTTTGGCCAGGTTGTGGGAGCCTGGCGTGCAGAGAAGCAGAAAAGGTCAGAGATTGCTAAACATTTTGGAAACTGAGTCCCGGGCCTTTCAATGCAGAAAATGCAGTCTAAAATAATTCCTTTATTTGCAAGGAAGCCCCTGCATAAAGGATTGACGTGTCCAAAAATAATAAGGAACAGCCATGCTGTGCTGGACCGAACCTCCGATCGATTTGAATGTTTTTGGTGCATATTAATATTAGCAAAAAAATGTTTTTGTTTTCCCATCCAGGTTCACAGATTCCCTGAAACCTATCCAGAAAAACCTATCCTAAAAAGCCACAACTTTTAAGGTCCTGCTGTAGGCGAGAACCCGTTGCACCACCTCGCCCTTTCCATTGGGCATGCTGGCCGAAACGGCAGGTGAGTTCAAGGACATTGGCCTGGCTGTAGCTTGACCAGCCCAGCTGTCCAGTTTGAAACAAGAATGGCACCCAAGGTTTACAACGGCTTTGAAAAAAAAGCGACTTGCAACCAGTCCTCGCGTTCATGACGGTCGCGGCCTCCCCATAGTCGCACGATTAAAATTCGGGCCCTTGGCAGCTGGCATGTACTTATGACGATTGTCGCATCCTGTGGTTATGTGATCGCCATTGGCATCCTTCCTCATCTTCCAAATATCAAGGAAGAGAGAACTTAGATTCGCTTAACGATGGCGTGATCGTGCTGCGATTTGCTGAACCACCCTAGGCAAAAAGTCCTAAAATTGGCCACGACTCGCTTAACACATCGCTTTTGTTTTTAGCGAAGGAAATTCTGCTTTCCGTCGGGTTCCTAAGCTGAGAAAACTTCCTGCCTGCCCTTAATTCTGATTTTATTCTCTTCGGGTATCTGTAGCAGAGGATAGGATCTGGGGAATGCGCTAACCCCGTGGGAAAAAATGAAGTTTCCTTGCCTCTCCTTCCGACAACCGTACGCCGGGCTGGTATTAAACAACGTCAAAACCATCGAGAGCCGTTGGCGTCCGGTGCTGGCTGATCACCGGGGTACAACACTGGCGGTCCACATCGCTTTCCGAGACTGGGAAGATGACAGCTGGAGAAACGTTCTCTTGAACCAACTCGGTTGGACTTTGGCTCAGATGGAAGATCTCGTAGCGGAGGGGGAGAAATTTGGCCGGGGGGTTATTGCTGGTAAGTCCAAAGGAGACCTGTTTCATAACCACCAGCCCCCCCAAAAAAACTTTTCAGCACCAGGAACCGGTTCCACGAAGAGAAGTTTTTCCATGGATTGGTGGGTGGGTGGTTTCGTGTGCTACCTGCAATCCCGCGGATGGGACTTGGCTTGTTTGCGTGGCCTGGTTTCTGCCATGCCATGGCCCATAGCTGGATTGCAGCCCGGGGTGGGGGTGGGGTAAGTGTTGGGGACCCCTAAGCAGCTTATGAGTTTGGCCCTCTGCCCAGGCAGGGGTAGCAGCCAGGTTCACACTGTTTTCCGGTGTGACCCAACTTGGTTTGTTTGTCAAGTACTTTGCAGGAACCCAGCTCTTGGGTTTGGTAAACCGTGGTTGGTGACGTTTTACACATGCAAACCCAGCCTTGTTGCTGATCTGAAAACATAGCGTTGACTTAACACACCGTAGATCAGCATTGGCACCTTTAAGAGGGGTGGACTCCAGCTCCCAGAATTCCTATGCTGGCTGGGGAATTCTGGGAGTTGAAGTCCACCCATCTTAAAAAGCTGGCTGGAGAATTCTGTCCCAAATCTCTTAAAATCACCAAACATCACAAAGTTTTGGTGTCCCCCCCCTTGAAAGTTTACAGATTTGTCGGGGAAAGTACCCAAATTTCACCTCATATAGAACCCAAAACCTGTAACTCTGGGTAAATTAGCAAGATTTGGGCTATTTTAATTTTGTGCCCTGACCAAGGATTATTGGTTGCACCCATGGAACCACAGATTGGCCTAAGACACATTCCAAACCTAGCCCTTATTAACAAACCACGATGGAACACAATAGATAAACTTGGACACAGCTTTGCTACAGATATGTTGTTCTACATGTTATATGTTTGCAAGAGAGTCGCCTCACAATCAGAAGGCTGTGAGTTCGATCCTAGATAGCGGCATATCGTTCTTTCTCTGGGCTCAAAGAGAAAATATTGGCTGTGAACTCTGAATAGGTGTCAGGAAGGGCATCCGGCCAGTAAACTCATCTCCATTCCTTCGCCTCGATTCCACCTCGATGTAAGGGATTGCAGGGTTGTTAAAATTTAAAAAAAAAAAAAAAGATTGTCAAAAGAGAAAAAGAAATAATTTTTTTCCCCATTAAATTAAATCATGGCTTTGGATCTTTGAATACAGGTCTCATTGATATCGGAGAGACTTTTCAGTGCGCGGACGGTTTGCCTCCTGAAGAGATTTTACAGTTGGAAAATAAAGCTGTTCTCCGGGATCTGGAAGGAAAATACTTGACGGTGATTTCCAACCCCAGATGGCTGCAGAGATCTATTCCTGCACGAGGACACAAGGACATCTGGGAGGTGGACATCCCAGAAGATCTGATTCCTTTCCGTTGAATCCAGTTGAACATTTCCCTTCAAAGTCGTTCTCCCACTTGTGATGGGATTGAATGGAACAACCGTTCTCTCGTTTCGATCATGGCAAATTTAACTGTATGGTCAGAACTGCTGTGTGATTCCTCATCATTGGGATACATTCAGTCTCCAGGGAATTCTGAACTATTCCAAAGGTTGTTATGGTTAGATGGCTACAAAGCTGAAGCTCAATGAATTAGAAGCACTGGTTTATTTTTCATTTTAAAACGTGTTCTCTCTTCCTCCATGCGTACGTTATACAGTCACATCTCGTCACATGAATGAGGCGATCTGGTTTGAAGCATTTGTTATTCACATTTTAGACTTCAAAGCACTCGTGCACAATATTACTACAGGATGCCCCAAAGGTGCTTTTTTTTCCAAGAAGCAGCTGGACTTTCTGGATTTTTTCTTCGAAGACGTTTCGCTTCTCGTCCAAGAAAAGCTTCTTCAAGAAGCTGAGGAAGCTTCTTGGATGAGAAGCAAAACCTCTTCAAAGAAAAAACAGAAAATCCAGTTGCCTCTTGAAAAAAAAAAGCACCTTTGGGACAACCATGACCTGGATGACTGAGAATCTCCATAGACATCACTACAGGATTCTCTTTACCAAATTTAATGGACCTTGATTTAAGAACCAATCACTTAGCGAAATTATGATGGATCCACCACCGAAGATACTTACCCATCCGATTCTGAAGTTTTGATGCATCCCTTGCCTAGAGAAGCCTACAAACCAAATCACACACCCAAGGAGGAGCAATTTGTGGCCTTCCAGAATTGTTGACCTCCCCCAACTCTTCGCATTCTTACAGGCTACGTCCTCTGGGAAGTCTTTCAGATGCGTTTGTAGAACCTCAAGTTGCCCACCATTGGTCTTGGGCACACTTAGAATGGAAGAGTCAATTTTTTTAATACATTAGTTAAGACAATGGAATCTCCAAAACGTATGGAATTAATGCTGTTTGTGTTCTGTTTTTCTGTCTAATGGAACCGTAATTCCTCAAAATGCTAAGCATTTAAATCTTTCTTCCTTCCTTCCTCCATTTCCTTCGCTCTGGTTTCATGTCCTATTTTTAATACGTGTTTTCTATAGTGTCTGTGTAAACCCTGGAAAGCAATGGGAGGATTTGGCAGCGCTGAGGGAATTTTTCAAGTCTGAACAAATTAGTCTGAATCTACACTTTTTAAAATATTCCCCCAGTGCCTTAAATTACAGCGCTCGGCAGCTCTCAAATCAGTGAGCTAGAAAGGAAGTTTTCAGCAAGTTAAGCAATTCAAATGTAAATACGTTAATTTTGACATTTTTCCCCTCTCCTCTTAGAACTTGCACTCCTACTTGTGAAGGATTTAGCAAAACAATTGTTCTCAATTTAGATCACGATAAATGCAAAGGCGCATTAGGACGGCCATGTGATTCCTTATCAAAATTGGACGTGGAATAAATACAGCATCCAGGGAATTCTGGGGGAAAAAAAAGCTTTAGATGGCATAAAGCTGAAGTTCATTTAATGAAAAGCATTGATTTTATTTTATTTTTAAAAATTCAAAACATATTTTCTCTTTCTTCCGTGCGTACATTATCCGGTAACCTACATTCTCATAACATTGGCTTTGAAGCATTTCATTATTCACATTTTAGATTTCAAATCATCAGCACAATATTGTTACAGGATTATTTTTATTTATTTTTTGGCCAAATGTAATGTTCTTAGCACCATGTCAAGTAAAAGCAAATACTTTTACTGTTGATAAAATGAGCTCCTGCTTTTGTTGATTGGTGTATTACTTATGAAACTAAATTGAAGGAATGTCTTTTTGAGTTGAAAATGTTAATTGAAGAACGGCCCCATAGTTTATAAATAAATGTATCAGAGGTGACTTCCCATCCAAATGTAAATGCTTGCTAGGATTATACTAGGCTCTTTGCTCGCAGCCTGCAATTCTTGATTAAATTAATTTTTGTCTAGCATTTTTATCTTAAGAAATAAAAAGTTCCAGCTTGTAATACCCACGAATCTCCAAAGAAATGCATTTCAGGGAAAGCAAACGAAACTCAGAATCTTTCAGATGTTTTAGCCAATTTAAATACATTTAGAGTAAAGGGTGCTTCTGGCTGTTCGAAATATTAATTTACTGTATTAAGAAACACCCCCGCCCCCCAGTAAACTGAACAGAAGAAACATTATTAAATGAGCATTATTAAAATCAGTCACTACTTCAGCCAGGACTAACTTGTCCTGTTGACTTCACCAGATCTTCAAACTTGATTAAACCCAGATCCAAGCTGAGAATTTATAAATACTGTACAGGAAGGTCACAATAGCAACAAATTAAAATGTATTGAGGAATTCACTGTTAAGTGCGTTGACTGCCTATCCTGCTGTCTTGAACTTCACCAGATCTTCCCACCTTTTAGAAAATGGGATTAGGATGCAGGTATACAGAAAAAAAATATCTCGTAATTCAGCCAATGTTTCATTTAACGACCAAGTTAATAAACCAACCATCAAGGTCAAAATCTGGTCTGGTGATTTTTTTTCTCTCATCACGTAAACTGAAAAGATTCGTAGTAAGGACTTAGGAAGTGGTTAACTCTTAAGTGTTTTTCAACCTTGATTTGAAGATATGTGGACTTCAGCACCCAAAATCTCCCAGCCATCACCCAGAATTTCCCCAGCCATGGAGAATTCTGGGAGTTGAAGTCCACACATCTTCCAAATGACCAAGAATCAGAGACACTGTTTTATTTTCTAGGATACTTACCTTGGGAGGGCAACAAATGACAATGTCATGACACCGGTAATTGTGATCCCCCACCATAATACCATGTCACATACTGTTGCCAGAATCGACCTCTGCAAACATTTTTCACATGTCTTTCTTTTCCAAGTTTCTGGTGCCACTGCCAATTTTCTAGATTTTTTATAAGCTGTCAAATTCTCAATGATCTCATCTGCAGATTTTTAAAACCCTTAGGAGCTGTTTTACATCAAACATTCCAACCGGCCAGTTTCAAAATGTTGCCTGCACAGAGGCCAAGAACTCTGAAATGATTTTTGTGTTCTGCAGCTTTCTTTAAAATAATAATAATAATAATAACTCGTGGCAACAGAAGTGGGAAGCTATTAATTCAAATCAATGCAATGACTTCCCCTAGGTATTTCTCCTCAATCTATACATTTAAACAAGGAAAACCTTTTTGAGGGGAAAATATCCCTCCGTATGATTTAAAAAAAAATACAAAGAAGTTAAACCTAGGTAAACCAGACAGGAAGAACAAAGTTTATTCTTCAGCCCATGCCACGGTTGGAATTCCCTTATTTTAAGTAGATGCAAAATGTCTCCATCCTTCTGTCCTTTTTTTTTTTAAATTATTATTTTTATCGATGGTACCCAGCATAGTCTGCCGTTTTAGGCCCGGCTCCTTTGGAAGCAGACGGAGGGTTGGACGTACAGTTGCAATTCGGACAATGATGGTACGAAGGAGTTCGGTGGTGATGGGAAGACCTTGACATAGAAATAGCCGAAGCGGCCGCTATCATCGGCATGGAGAACCACGGGTTGCAAAAGGGAAGGATGCTGGCCCAGTGAGCTTGCATGGCTGATAAGTCTGGATACATGGTGGGGAAGGTGGGCAGACCCATCATCGGCGCGAAAGGGTTGTTGGGGACAGGAGGTATGACGTGATACAACGAGGTAGCCGAAGTGGTCGTGGTGGAATCGATTTCGTGGGTGTTGACTCGAGCATGGTTGGGATGCTGGGGCAAGTGGAAAGGCGCCAGCTGGTTGATTTTGTTCTCTGTGTCCTCGGGCGGCCCCTGATCTGAAGACCCCCTCAAAGGAGCCGGAGAAGGGGCGAACCCACTCCTGAGACGGCCTACCGTTCCAGCAAAGCCTTTGGTCACGGGTGGCTTCCGGAGACCAAGTTTCTGTATCTTCTCTTTGGGAGAAGTTGTAAGGAAACTGTTTTCCCGAGAAGAAGATCCCAAAGAAGGCGGACCTTCTGGGCTTCTGGATCGGCTCTTCAAACAGATCTCGCCGAAATCTTCCTCTAGGGAGAAAGCCACCGGCGGCATGTTTTTGATGCCGACTCTTCGCTTGCACCTCGCGAGGAGGTGAGGGCATCCTCTCTTAAAATTGGGGTTATGGTAGAACTGGAGCTAGAATGGAGGAACGAAAAACAAACAAAATGGGAGTCGGTTAATCTTCTAAAGGAGAGAATCAAAAGCTGAGACAGCTAAAAGTTTCCTTTTGCTTTGTCATTTACTTTTACCTCTCGACCCTGAATAAGAGGACTTATTTTTTTAAATCCCCAACGTGAGTCGCTTTGGTCTTGCGCTCAGAGGAGCATGTAAATTCAGGATTCATGGAGCCTGGCCATTGGACTGAGGTTTCATGAAAAACAAATGGTAAACATCATCTCAGATGGACATATTTTTAGAAAGATATAAATCCTGTATCTTAAATAGAACCTCCTCTTAAATGGAGAATCTAGAAGAGGGTTGGCTAACCGATGACAAGCGTGTCAAAAGGCGACACACCACCACGTTTAGCGTTCAACAATGCTAGCGCTCAACAACTATTCATGAAGACACACCCTGTTTTTGTACAATTTTTGGAGGCTGTGAGGGCCACATGAGAATGGGTTGTTTTCTTACTCCAGGCTCTTTGGAAGTCTGCGCGAAGTCCATGCTCCTGCTTAGTCTCTGGATTCTCCGTAAATGAGTTTTACTCATATCTGATTTTTGTAATGGTTGTTGATGTTTCTTTATATATTACACAGCGCAACAGGATTGGACTACATTTATTATTATTTTTTTAAAAAAATCAATGAATATAGTTTCTCTTTTGTTCACTGGGCAGGATGGGCAGCGATACGCTAACGGAGTCAAGTCAGACATTTTCCGAATTTGTGACACACTAAGCCCCAAAAGTTTTGCAATCCCTAGTCCAGAAGGAGCAATGTGTAATTTTCATGATTTATAATGCTCAATTTGCAGTCCTTTTCATGAATACAGAGGGGTATTGTATTCTACAGAGAAACAAAAAGCTGTAAATGTCTGGGTTCACACAATCTACTGAGCCACCTTTGTGGATTTAGCCACATTCAAGACATGTAGTAGGTTGTAACAAAGATATCCTGTAGTCATATCCTTGCCTATCTTCAGTGAAACAAATTTTCCATTTACAGGCATGGCTCGTAGCAGAGGATCAGGAAACACCCTGTTCCTTTGTCCATTCATTTCATGCATGTACAGGATTTGAATCATGTCCACTCCCAATGATGACAATTCTTGTTGCCAGGAGCCGTTGGCATTCTATACTTGTGGGAGAAGGAAGGAGACAGTGTGGGCACCGCATGGTGGATACAAGAAGTGGAACCAACATTACTGATCTGGCAAAAGACAGCGTGAACCCATCGTGGTGGATACAAGAAGTGGAACCACCATTACTGGTTTGGTAAATGGTTGTATGAACCCATCATGGTGGATACAAGAAGTGGAACCACCATTACTGGTTTGACAATGGTGTGAGCCCTGCATGGTGGACACAAGAGGGTGGAACACCATTACTGGTTTGGCAAAAGACGGTGTGAACCCATTGTGGTGGATACAACAGATGGGACCACCATTACTGGTTTGACAAACAATGGTGTGAGCCCAGCATGGTAGACACAAGAGGGTGGATCACCATTACTGGTTTGGCAAATGACGGTGTGAGCCCAATGTAGCGGATACAGCAAGGTATAACCGTTACTGGTTTGGCCAACGTCCTTACCTTGCTGAACGCGTAAGCGGCCTTTTCTTCTGCTAAAAACTCGACCAGGGAGGCCGACCGTTGGAAGTTTTGCCTCATCTTGCTGAAACCGTAGAGGTTCAGCTGACGGATGAAGCTTTTCATGCAGTCTGTCTCGAAGATGCGCATGGGCCCTTTGCGTTCCAGCACCTCCTTCTTGAACAGCTCTTCGTCGATCACTACGCAGTTGCCCTCGTCGTCCCACCAGAGAGACTTGAACTGGTCGCTCTCCACGATCTTCCAGAGCTTCTTGGGGAAAGTGAGCGAGAGGAAATCGTTGTCTTCCAGACCAGCTTCCTCGCAGAGTGCCAGGCGGGGACGCTTCGTCCAGGGACCGTCGCTCAATGCTTGGAAGGCGTTCTCTTCGATCATCGACATCAGCGCAAAGTCGCCGGCGGCGGTTTTGTCGTGCAAGGGGGCAGCAGGGAGGGGAATTGCAGGAGGGACTGTCTCATCTTCGTCTGAAACGGGCTGAGTCTGCACAGTGGGCAGAGCGGTGTCCAATTCCCTGTGATCAGCCAGGTAACTTTCAGTGGTCGCCATATTATGCTGTTTGTCGAACCATGCCGGATAAAATTGCCGGCAGGTCTATTACAAAAAAAAGAGAGAGGCTAGACAGCAGGAGCTTCAGGAAAGAGTTCTAGAACATCACAATGCTTTTATCTGGGACGGGTGTGACATCACACAATGAATGCTGGTTTCCTAGCAAACGAGATCATAATGACAAGGAAAGAGACTTATTTGCAGCTGCGCTAAAGGAGAAGAGAGGTTTGGGGGGCCGAGAGGAAGAGAAAGGAGATGGATTACAGAGCTTGCCTTAAAGTAGCCATTAGAAAAAAAGCAAGCAGCCCATATAAGTTGTACTTCGAGGCCAAGTGTGGTGAGACAGGACACGGCAAGTTCCCACACTGTGAAGATTCTTCCAAGCGCTGAAAAGGAATTCCAGAAGAGAATGCTGCATCTCGCCTCCAAGCCAACCTTATTTAGCATTTGCTAAGAAGGTGCAAGTTGATAAAGGAATAAGATTCTAGAAAATCTAAAACACACTTTTCAATGCTAAAGGGCATTTTCCCACTCAGTACAGGGGTGTCCAACTGTGGAATCTTTTTAAGACTTGTGGACTTCGACTCCCAGAATGTAACTTTTAAGCATAGCTGGCTGGGGAACTCAGGGCGTTGAAGTCCACAAGTCTTAAATCGCTAAGGTTGGACACCCCTGATCTAGAAACTAAGGATGGATTGCTGCATCAAAACAAGTGATTTTCCTTTAAGGATATTGTATCTGTATTGTATCATGCAGTGCTCCTCAATTCTCATCGCAACTTCTCTTTCTGTCCTCTCTTGTGTATTTTTCTAACAGCTGCACAATGTCCTTTCTCATTCTCCCCATGTTACGTTTATGTTTCTGACCCCGATAAAAAGTTTACCAAACTCTCACGCTAGTAAACAAGTCCTTCAATAAGATCTTGCCTGCGACCCTTCCACCCCGGGGTATTTGAGGTGGTTTTAAGAGTTCGCTCAAGCTTACAAACCCACTTCCAGGCTGACAATGTTCACTGTTTGCAAGAAAACGGGCTCGCCAAAAAATCCTGCAGGTGGGTAAGCTTCACACAAAAACACAGCACTCCAAAAAAAACCCAACAATTTGGGGATGCTTTATTGAACAGGCCAAAAGAGAGGCTGCGGAAGAAGTCAGTCTTTGCCCAAATGTGTAGTGTTAACAAAAGTGGAAATTATTTTTTTTTAAAGAGCTCTCTCCTATCCCACTCCAGATGGTTACAAAGATTGAGGCTAGTTCCAGAAAAATTTACATACCTTTTCCAAGTCAATTTAATCCAGAATGAGAAGTGTCAACGGTCCTACCGTGTCTGAATAGTAGTAAGGTTCATAGTTCAAGGGGAAAAATTCGAAAATGTGTGAACAAATTTGCCTAAGGTATCTTCAGAGCCGAGAGGAACACACAACAGGGGAGGAGGGGAAACACACCAGTGATTACGCATCTCGTACAGCCTTTTAAAAAATACTTTTACATACATATTTATAATGTACAGACTTTCTTTCTTTTTTTTTCCCTTGTCCTTCCAATATATTACATTGTCAAAAAGTTCATATAAATACTATGTACAGGAAAACACGACTTCCACCAAAGGAGGTTCGTACGTCAGAAACCTCCTTTTGGGTTTCTCCAAAATACACACCCATCCGTTGCGGGATGGTGGGAGCGCAAAGCCCTTTGTGGGCCTTTGTCCAGGGGGGACTGTGGAAACTGTATCAAGGAGTGGCAAACTATGACTTTGACGCTGAGAACCGAACTCAAATCTAAGCCTGCCGCTCTGTGAACACAGACTCAACCGCTCTCACTGCTGAACTCGGTCAGAGTTACCAAACTCTTCCTGCTTTTACTGGGGTGATATTTTGCACCCCAAGATGGACACTGGTTAAGGGTCTGAATGCAAATCCACAGGGGCTCCAATCCCTAGCCATCAACCAATAAAAACAAAGGCATGAATTTAAAAATAATAATATTAAGAATCAGCCGCGGATACCCGGCGGTGATTATCACCCAGGGGAGACATCCGTCCTTTGAAAAGTTCATTTTTTAATCCGGCATGTCGATGTTCAGTTTGGGAGGTGGGATGACGTATTTCCCCGGACTCTGCGTAATGACCACCCCGGCTTTCTTCCGAAACATCGGAGCGATTTTGGGCGCTTCCGGAACCGGCGTTTCTTCCGTTTCCTCGTTATCTTCATGATGAAGATCGTAAGAAATGTTGCCGTACTCTCTCAGGAACGGGAAGATCTCGAGCAGGAACTGGCAGAAGTCTTTGCGAATTCCGAACCACCCTGCGGCGGAGGAAGTTGTTGGCAAAGTCACTCGCCCGTCCAATTTGGGAAGTCCTGCCTCTCCACCTCCCCCCTGCCCTTGGAAAGGTCCTTGGGGATCTCTTGAGCTTGGCTTGTTTTCTCGTAGATGTTTCATGACCCGAGTAGGTAACATTATCAGCGCTAGTAAAGGATGGGGTTTTACTCTGTTTATATTCTTGTGGCTGGCCTTGTCAGTGTTGGTGAGGCTGGTCTTGGAGGTTCTTTGGTTGGGCTGTTTACTGGCAGGGAAAGGCACTAGAATATAAATTGGGAGCAAGCCCCCACTCCTTATTAACCCTGATGATGTTACCTAGGTGGGTCATGAAACGTCTAAAAACCACCAAGCTCAGCAAGCACCAACCACCCTACTTCTCCTTGCTGCAAACCCCACTCCCTTGTAGCACGGATGATGTTACTTAGGTGGGTCATGAAATGTCTGAAAGCAAACCACCAAACTCAGGGCGCACCAAGGACGCCACTGTATTCTCCCCTCCCCTCACTGCACACCTCTTGCCCTTCGAGCCCTGATAATGTTAGCTAGTTGGGTCATAAAACGTCTACAAGAAAACCACCAAGCTGAAGAGAGCACCAAGGGCCCCACAGTTCAACCCCGAGCTACCAAGGTTCTTTATTCTTTCCCTTTTTCTGCACTTGAAATCACCATTGGCAGACCGAGCTCTGCCATCGTCGCAATACTTACAATGATTTCCCCCTTTCTGGCCAAACGTGGTTGCCATCAAAGTGATCAGCGAAAGCCACAGCGGAACGAAGACGGGTATGTAGGAGAAGGAGTTATGCCCGTCCAGCCTGTGCACCAGCAGGATCTAAAAAAGAGAAAGAGACAGCTTAGAGTTGTCAAGCCTAAATGACATTTTTTGGGTTGAGGGCTTTTCTGTATTTCTTTTCTGAAGAAATACTAGCCATTGCTTTGCATATTATATGGGGCCTTTTAGCTTT
The DNA here is from genome assembly GCA_017656035.1 of Myanophis thanlyinensis. Classification (NCBI taxonomy): domain Eukaryota; kingdom Metazoa; phylum Chordata; class Lepidosauria; order Squamata; family Homalopsidae; genus Myanophis; species Myanophis thanlyinensis. The sequence goes on along the minus strand of JAEANM010007854.1, from coordinate 2,221 downwards.
GACATATTTTTTTCTTATTTTTGCAAGGCTACCGGGTTGGAGGAGTGGAGGTTGATAGAACCGACTCGGGGCTGTTATCTAGTCTGCATTCTTTTAACATAGTTCTCGTGGGAAAGTTTCCCTGGGTTGTGAACACCTGTCCTAAGTGAAACGTTCTTTGAAGGGGTTGGTGAGAAATTTGAGAAAATGTGATATTTACTGGGGTAGAATTTTCAGTTTTATTTGAGTGGAGAAAGCCCGGGAATTTTAGATTCAGGTTTTCTCCAGACCGTACCAGAACAACGTCTTCAATAAAATCTTAATTCTATGGACTTTCGTTCCTTTGGAATTCTGATTGCGTTGCTGATGTTGTATGGAACCCTGACAACAGTAATCTGGAGGGAGCAGAAGCCTAGCTAGCATTAAATCCTTCTACAGCTAATCCTTGATTTATGATGGGTTGCTTAGGGGTTGTTTGAAGCCACGCCCTACCTGGATGGGAAAAAAAAGGGATTTATAACCCTGACCCTGAAGTGAGATGCCTGCACATCTGGCACTATAACTGTTTGCGGAGTCTCACGGTCACATAATCGTGTTTTTATAACTGTTTAGCTGCAAGCTGGCACTTTCTACTTTCTTTTCGGCAAAATTACACTGCAGCACACAACTGGTTCGCTTAAAAACGGTTAAGCCGTGTTTGCGTAACCTACTTCAAAGGTGAGCAACGGGACCACAATGGTCATCCAACTGACGGCCATCGTAATGTGCGTTCTTCTCTGTTCGGCAATCACGTCCATCGAGCGCAAGAACAAGACCGACCAGACGATGTAATACAGCACAACCAAACAGAGGAAGGACATCAGGATCCACAGAGGGACACAAACAACCTAGAAAATAAAACGGGAGGTGGGATGGGGTGGAGTGAAGGAGGAGAAAGAGACAACCTGTCATTCAAAAGGACCGCTCATTTCCATTCTACGCATCAAATGTTTGAAAAATCTAGGCTCTAACAATGAATACGTTTTGAAATATTTATGTGGCACTCCTTCTAGCACCGATGGCATTACCTAGTTGGGTCATGAAACATCTAACAACCAAGCATCAAACCCCACAGTTCAACCTTGAGCTACAAAAAAATTCTTTTCTATTGCAGTGTTCATTTTGGGGCAGCAGGCAAAGATTTTTTAATTTTTTTTAACATAGTTCCATAAAATGCTTCCTACCATCGTATCTCCAGTCTCACCTACAGGCTGGAATTTCCTAGAGGATCCTAGCATTCTACCTAGAGGATCCTACCATTCAAATACTCATTAGATCTTCCCTTGCTTAACTAGTTCGGGTGACGATGTCGAGTTAAGATGCATCAAGTTCCCCACCACGTATTGTAAAAAAATTTATATATTGCTTATTTTGGTGTGCTAGCTACTGCTGCTGCTGACCTAACAAGCCTGACATTCTGAAAAGAGAACGAGGCGCGATCGCAGTTTACATACAAGCCATGGCCACTTGATGATTTCGTCCAATCGGAGAGCAATAAATATGAACTGGAGGATGTTGACGGAGCACAGGATTTCCAGCTAGGAGAGAATCAAAGTAAATGTATTACAAGTCAGATGGATTTTGCCGCCACCGGCAACGAGTATCTTGCTCGAGGGTAGCAAAGCTACAAGTTACGAAGTGCCTGTCAACTTAACACACTTATGACCACAACTGAGCCCAAAATTTAAGTTGGGGCTAGCTTCGAATGATGACCCAACTTGTCCATTTTTGCAATGTGGACCTCCTCACCTCCAGAGACCGGTCATGCCGGAAGCCCCACACGCAAGCGGCCACGGATACCGGAGACACGAAGAAGAGGGGCATGAAGACTAGCAGCCAGAAACGTGTCCCTCGCTCGATCCCATCACAAACCAGGACTTCAAACATCAGCAGGAGGAGGTGGATGCCGACGGCAATTAACATGGCTTTGAACTCCACACACGTTTCCCCTTCTGCTCTAAAGAGTTTTAAAAAAAATCGGTTCTGTTAATTCATATCTACTACAGGTTCACCCAAACGGTTCCTGACATTGGGCCGAGCTTCATCCCTGGAAAAATTACCCATTTCTAAGGTGAAGATGCTAAGCAGGAGAATAGAAACACGTTGGCTTCTCAAACAATGAAAAACAAATCAAATTCAAATTTTATTTGTCACATGCACAATCATACATGGTACAATATGCAGTGAAATGCTTATGCAGCCA
>JAEANM010007853.1:0-17422 GCA_017656035.1 Myanophis thanlyinensis | reverse complement strand
AAGGAAGTGTTTCAGCTAACATAGGAATTGGATCAGACCCTTCAGCAAAATCAGCTTCCCAGATTCTCTCTCTCTCTCTTTTTTTCAACCGCGGAGAGAAAAAAGAAAAAGTTTTCTTCTGGGACTTTTCTTCTGCTAGTAACTAGTTCCGCGGGCCGGATTAAAAAGCCCAACGGGCCGGATGTGGCCCACGGGCCGTAGTTTGCCCATGTCTGGTCTAGGTGCTATTGCTATTTAACTGCCCAGAATCTGATGAATGCTTTTCACTTCCAAGAATAAAGCATGCCAAAACTTTGAAATACACATAAATATATTCAGAATAATCTAAATAAGTTGATTGTATGTGGGCATCAGAATTCTTCTGCAAATTTTAACAAGAACAGATCTGCAGAGGCATCAAAGAATTACAATGACATGAGAATATGAGCATTTAATTCTACTGCACAGAATTACTGAAAGATTGTTATGAACAAACAGAATCACTGTTCTCTACAGGTAGTCCTCGACTTACAACACTTCATTCAGTGGCCGTTCAAAGTTACAATGTGGTTGAAAAAAGTGACTTATGACTGTTTTTCACACTTATGACCATTACTAAGTTAACAACTTCAGTGTTTCACTTAACAACTGTGGTAAGAAAAGTCGTAAAATGGGGCAAAGCTCACTTCAACAATGTTTCACTTAACAGAAATGTTGTGCTCAATCATAGTCATAAGTCAAGGACTACATTTATAGGTACTCTATAGGATGTAGTTATATAAATGCGTCCACATTCAGTGTAAAGGAATTATAATCCTTTATTGAGTGTTGAACTTTATCTGAATTTGCTCAACTCAGAAGACAAAGAAAATCTTTACTGGGATCAAAAACCAGAACATATAAAACTCGCTAGTGTAAAACAGGTTACAGATATATGAATATGTGCAAATCATAACATTAACTGAGCATATCATTTGCCTGTGCATTTTGCATGTAACAAATTTTAGTTATACTTAGAATATCAGGGTCACTGTTATTTGCAAGTTAAAAGTATAAATAAAGCTGGTCAGAATGACTGGAAAATTTATTTAAAAGTGGGCTTATAAATTCTGAACATATACTGTACCAGCATAAAATGGGCAACATAAAGAAATGTGTTTCATGATTTTTAAATAGTCACTTTGCTGCATGGACAAATCCTTTACCCCAATAATTGCTGTAAGAAGCTGATCAGATCACTCTGTTGTGGTTTTCACATAACTCTTTTACTTCAAATATTTGAGTAACTTAAAACATATTGGTAAATTGGAGCTTCTAATTTGAAATGAAGGGGAAACCTTTGGTTTCCAAGGTTCCTTTAATTTTCTTAATAATGAGTTCTATACAAGTCTATTATGGTCTGCTCTGAACAGCTGGATGGCCAACCTTAAGGGCTGATCAAGGAGACAATGAGCAGAAGCAGGTGAGGACAGGTGCAGATCTTGGCAGGATGCCTGGTCTTAGAACACACTGGGTAGTTTTGAAGGGCAGAATGAAACTGATTTGATCTGCTAACTCAGTAACCAAAGAGTCTCCCACCCCCACCTCAATGCTGCTGGGGCTACTTAGGAATAACCATCACATGGCTCTTTTCATCAGAAGCAACTTTCCAACATCAGACTTGCTTGCATTCCTTGCTTTGTTCTCAGATCCTAGACTGGATGACTTGAACCAATCTGTGATGTCTGAACTCTAGATTGACATGGGCAACTTTTGTTTTATGTCATTTATCTATTTTTTCCAGACCTGCATGTTGTTGGTTTCTTCCTTTCTAAAGCTGCTCTTTTTATCTGTTATGGCAACAGCTCTGGACTAGACTCTGTGAACTGCTAGCTATAGACTTCTAAACTCTGCTTCAACCCACTGGCCCCACCAACATTGCACCCTGATTCTGATACAATAATAATGATTTATTAAACTTGTTATGCTGCCCAACTCTGAGCCATTCTACTTCACCTTTCTTACATTTCTTATGCAAGTCTTATAGGACTGCTCAGTCAAGCACTGTAGCTGTCTTGTGGGTTGTAAGAGTTACAAATCCATCACTAAACCAGTTACAAATTTGCTACCGTGTAATTGTTCCATCTACAGCATGACAAACACATGGCAAAATGACTACATACGTATCATGGTGGTTCCTCCTGCAAGAGCTGCTTTTGTGCCTTGGTAAAAGTCATCAGCAGAAGTCATTCCCATCAAAGGCATCTGCAATCTAGTGTGGACATCTATTCCACCTGGCATAACTAACTGGCCATAAGCATCAATTGTTTTCACACCTCCAGGAACTATCAGGTTTTCTCCAATTTGCCTGAAAATGACATTAAAAATTACACCTTAATAATTTCATTCGAGGGAAATAAGACTTTAAACATATTCAGCATAACTGAAATGCCCTGAAATTGATGGAACATGCTAATAATGACTTGTCCTACTAAATGCAATGAAAACTGGAGGTTTAATTTAGTTATATTTCTGATGTTCAGAGGGTTGCTTTTAGTTATCTTTTTTATGATTAAGAGACACTTTTAATATAGAAATGTCTCACACTCACAATTATTCAGCTAACATAAAGAAAGAAAAAAAGAGCTACCTTGGGGCTACATTTCGTCTGAGTTAAAGATATATTTCTCTGAAGTTAATAAGCTGCTTTTTAAACTTTAATTTCCATATAGATATAGTAGAAAATAGTGGGGAATTTGGGGTTACGGGGAAACATCAGGTCAAATCGGTCTATACAGATAAAATGTAAACATTCTGTTTCACATTCAATGAAGTCTAGTTGTAATCTAAACTACAAACTAATTTATTCAAAATAGAACACTTTAAAATTAATCTTGATCTAGACTTCCCCCTATACAAATATCTACTAGCTTTCTCCAACCTGGTGACTTCCAAATGTATCTGGACAATTAACTTTTAGGATTCCTGCCAGTATGGCCAATGGGGGTTATGGTTTGGGAAGGCTGTTATAGCAATAGTTCTGCATGAATTATTTTCATAAAGAAATATCAACACAGACTTAAATCATGCAATTGTTTGGTGTGTAATTTTTAAAGCTAATATATGTAATCAAATCACCAACTTACTTAATCAAACCATCTTCCACAAAGATATCTGCATAAAATGATTGATCATCATTGACAATCTTTCCTCCTTTGATGAGCACCCGGTCAGTCTAATTTAAGTAAACAAACAAAACATTTCCAAGATAACTTTAGATGTTTCATTCAAAGGCCATCTTAGGTACGGTATATAATCAGAAACTCGATGCATGTAGGCCATAGATTGCAATACAGACACAATCTTCAAATTCTGAAATGTGCATTTTATTTAAATAAAACATACATAACAAAACCAGTTTGTGCATCCTTGTCATTGTGATTTGGCCAGTTATAATTTGAAAAATGTTCATTTATGAATTTTAAGGATTGTCCTATTAATCTTTTCAACCAAAATTTCTATTATACCGTGTGAAGGAGGACAGGGCAGCACTTAATAAAAATGGAAAGGTTTTTTATATTTTTCAGCCTTGGAAATAAGGAAGGGTGATTGTTTTCTCATAAAAGTCTTTGTTTCTCCTCTCTCCAGGCCTGCCTACCCCTTCAAATGCTGTCTCCAACACAATGAGATACAGACCAATGCAGGCTGTGACACAGCTACAAACAAGAGGCCCCCCCCCCCAAAAAAGGGGGGGGGAGTTACTTCTCTAGTCAATTTGTTTCCTTTCCCTCACTAAATCCTCACTAAAATGACTACTTTTTTTCCTTTCATCTGATGTTCTTTCTTAGGATAAAAATGTTAAAATGCCATACTTTCTATGTTCTCTGTTTCAGTGAGCACATGGGAAATTCCAGGATCTTTTCAGTAGTGACAGCTTGGGCTAGGACACTGCTGACAATTTGTGAAGCTTCTGTAACCTTTACTTATCAAGCAAGATATCAATAGAATTCTTTATTGGCCAAGTGTGATTGGACACACAAGGAATTTGTCTTCAGTGCATATGTTTTCAGTGTACAATAAAGGAAATGGTACATACGGTAGGACTCATAAGCTACAACACAATGATAGTCATGGGATACAACTAAGCAGTCAAATCATACAAGGAGAAAATAATATAAATAGTAAGGATAGAAGCAACAAGTTATAGTCATAGTGGGGTGGGTGGGTGATGGAACGATGAGAATAATAGTAATGCAGACTTAATAAATAGTTAATTAATTTAATTTATTATTAATTTTATTAAATTAATAAATTAAGTTAGACAGTTGATAAACAGATAAGACACAGGCAGTCCTAATCTCAAAAAGAATATCACTTCCATCAAAGAAATCAAATTTTGTTAGGTAAAAAAGAATCAATAATAATCATTAACCAAGGAAGAAAACAGTACAAAAAAGAAAACACCATTTTATTTTAACACAATTCCATTTTTATCACAAGCAGAAATATATGGCTAAAATTTTCTTGTGACTGAAAGTTTATTGTAGACACGTCAATAAAGATACATGTGTGTGTTTGCCTTTGTCTCAGAAAAAAACCCACGATCACTAAGAGTTGACACCAAATTAATTGGACATAATCAATCAACACCAGCTTCTTTATTAAACTGAGATGGATATAAGGCTAGTCATATTCAGTCTCAGTCATATGGAGCTTAGGTCCCTAAATGCAGACTCACCCAAAAATGTAGGTGTGGAAGGTAAATAATCTGTACTTGATTTTTCAAGGTATTAATAAGCTAAATCTTCCTTTGTCTCTAATGTACAGGTAGTCCTCAATTTACAATTGACCCCAAAATTTATGTTGTTAAGTGAGTTTTGCCCCATTTTACAAGTGAATCTCTGCAGTTGTTAAATGAATCTGGTTTCTCCATTGATTTTGCTTGTCAGGTTGCAAAAATGTATCACATGACCCAGGAACACAGCAACCTTTATAAATGTGAATCAGCTGTCAAGCTTTTGAATGTAAACCACATGTCCGTGGGGATGCTGCAATGGTCATAAATATGAAAAATTGTCATGACTCACTTTTTTCAATGCTTTTGTTAACTTCAAATGGTCACTAAGTGAACTGTTGTAAGTTGAGGACTACCCATAATCATAGAAGATGTGGTCTAACACAGATGTGTCAAATGTATGGTACATGAGCCACACATGGCTCTGGACAACCAGTGATGCAACAAAAGAGTGTAATAAAATATAAAAACTGAAAGGAAGTTTGTTCAACTATTGTGTTTGAATTATAACCAGGGGGAAAAAAACAGATGCCCTGATCCAACCTGTATTTACTTAGCTTCTTTTCAACTCAGATTTCCAGAGCTGGTTTGCTCTGGTTCATACAGTGATAAACAAAGAAACATACATCAGTTGGGATCAGGAGACCCTTTAGTCAAATGCTTATTTGTGAAAAATCTCTTATACCCTTGAAGCAATATTTTTTAGTGAACAGTGGAATATTATCAAAGAAAAGAATCAATGCAGAGAGACTTAGCCAAGTTATTTAACATTAGATGGGAACTGCAATGAAGAGGGGATGCAGAAAGTCTAACCTCTTTCTTCCATTAAAGCATTTTAAGAGTTTATAAGTTATAGGGCCGTTAGAACAATGGTTCACCAGCCAAGAATAAATTGATAATGCATAAATGAATTATGATAATGCATACTTAAATCTCAACTCTATAAACCTTAAGTGGCATTAGAATATAATCAAAGCCAAGAATATAATTAGCCAAGATCCAAAATAATGGTTAGGTTCACCCAGGAAAGATGAGACCAATAACTTTAATGGGGGAGAGTTGTTGGGAGCTAATTATCCCTTACCAAACTTCCAAATGAATATGCCAAGAAGCTTTGGGAATAACTATTCTAACATTGCCATGGACTCATCCTTTTCCATTCAGAATCATGTAAACCCTGATTGGTAGATTGCATGTTATTCCAGGAGGAGGTTTATTAATGACTGCATTTTCATTTAATGCAAATGTAATCTACTGTATGTGAGTCTGGCATATCCTTACCCACACATCTTTAAAAAGCCAGCAGTGGGCCAGAAATTAGCAACCTTTAGTAAAATACAGGGAACAAATAAAAAAATACTGGTAGTAGTTTTAATATCAGGCTCAGAAGTAAGTACCACTAAGTTTCATTAAAATCACTCTTAAACTGGGAACAGGACTTCAGTCTGAGAAACAAAACAAAAGAACATAAATGACTATTAATATTAAGATAACCATAAGCATTATGTAACTGTGTTCCATAAATAAAAGTATGCAGATGTACAGTGATGCAAGATTATTTTTTGCTCCTCCCAATGATGAAGAAATGGTGGTGACAGAAGACATATGGGATATACTAAAATTGAATCCCTGATAATAGCCACCAAAAAAACATTGATTCCTTCTGACACAACACCCTAATGTTACACCTGGGCCCTTTTGTGCTAAATGAGCATGACAATTCAATGCGTATCTGCTCATAAACCTACACTCAAGTCAATTATGCACAGGATTACACTATCCTGTACTATATAGAGATCCAATACAATAGATTGGAAAATACAGACAGCTAGACAAATAAAAGGAGCCTGAAATAAGATGCTTCAACCAGAGAGTTATCTTATGATCAGCCTAACACAGGCAAGCCATTATGAAGAGTCCCCAACTGAAGCTAAAAACACCATTGCATGCCCTTCCATTATTGTTTTCATATGACTTAACAATTCCCTGTTCAGTGAAGATTTTTAAAGGAGATGCATCAACACATTGTAACACTTATCTATTCCAAATGTCATCTTAATAGCTGGCATTGAACCCCTAACCCTAAAAATTCTTCTTTATCTTTGTACACCTGGACCAGTCTGGGCTTAAAGCTTTAGAAATTCTGCAATGGTTCTAAAAGTGTGGGCCTGTGAGCTGCGGTGGGGTTTGAAAGGGCCAGACAAGGAACCTCAAACAATGGTAAACAGCGACAAAAATTCGTAGAGGGGGAAAAAGGTTTTGAAAAGGATACCCTCAGTCCTTCCTTTTGAGTCCTGCCTACCCAAAAATCTGAAGATCTTTTACTGGCAGGATCCAATCTGGGTCGGTCGGTCACCGGGACCAGAGGTGTTGTCTCCCGACCTTTCAGACTCGTGTTGGAGCCTGGCTGGGAGACAACCTTTTATTGTCTTACAAAGATACATTCCTAGACAGTTGGGCGGCAAACAAATCTCCTGAAATAAATGCGGGAGATCGATTTCCATAAACGGGCGTTAAGCAATAAAAATCCCACTAAATCAAGGAGAGGCTGCTTTCCAAGGAAAAAAGGTCGACTTTCAGGACAAAGTCTGAAATTCAGAGCTGAAAGAGGACGGGGGGGGGGCATCCCGTCCCAAAGGCGGTGGTCTTCTATGCCTAAGCAAGCCGGGGTCCCCCCCTAAGGCCCCGTGGCACCCAGGGCCTTCCCCGCCTCCTCCATCGCCACCCTAGCAGCTACAGCAGGTTCGAGTCCGAAACTCGGAAGACAAAACCTCTGGTCCCGGTGACCGACCCAGATTAGACCCTCCAATACGATCCTGGGACGCGTCTATTATCCTTCAAATCGTCTTTTTACTAGCCCTACAGCCCCGATGGGCTTCTCCGATGAATCCGCCTGGCAACTCCTCCTCCCGTCTCATCCAGAACCAAGCTTGGCCGACCCGTTTCCAAGAGTTCCCGGTAGAGCTCGCCTCGAAACAACCAAAGGCGGCTCCCCAAGTTTTTGGGACCCCAGGCAGATGGCCGGCCAAAGGTCTCCCTCCCCCCCCCCCCAACGAGAGGGATCCTCGCTTTCCCCTCCCGCCCACTTCCACTTTCCGCGCCCCCAGCCCGAGCCACCCTCAGCTGTGGGCGACGAAACCAAACCCCCCGCCCCCCGCGCCGTACCACCTTCGCCTCACGGGCGCCCCAGCGAGGCCTTGTCCCAAGGGGGACAAGGGGGCCTCCTCCCCACCCCTTGCGCCCTCGGGGGTCTCGCGGAAGCCAGACTTTGGAAGCTTCGCCCCCTCGCTCCCCCGCCTCGCCCGCCCAAGGTCGTCAGAACCGGCGGGACACCGACTTCCCCGCCTCAGAGAAAGCGGCGAGGAACTCTGCGCCCGAGGCGCTTCACCTCACCGTGATGCGAGGGATGTTCTTCTTGCCTTGGTAAGACATTCTTCCCTCTCGAGGCCGCGCCTGCAGTGCGGGAAGGAGGGCAGCGGAGGCGAAGCGGCCTTTCTGAGGCGAGAGGAGGCGAAGCGGCGGGCGCGCGGAGGGGCGCGTTTGTGTGTATGTGTGTGTGCTTGCGCGCGCGCCTGCCTCCCTGGCGGGCGGATTGTTCTGGCAAGGGTGGGGGGAGGGGGGAAGGAGAGGGAGGGGGAGAGCGGCGACGCGGTGGCTCGCGCTGCTCCGCCGGCCCTCAGCCTCTCCGAGCAGCTGCCTGATTAGCATTCCGCCTTCGCGCCTCCGCCAAACAGCAGACAGCAAACCTCCCCCTCTCCTCCCGCCTCCCCAGACGGGCGGGCAGCTCCGCTTGGGATGGAGTGGGGGCTCCCTCCGGGCAAGCTGCCCACAGACGCGGCCCTTTCCTTGGCCAACAAAGGTTCCGGGCCGCCCTCGCTTGACAACAAAGAACACGTGGCCGAGCCCGCTGGAGGTTGCTGGGTTGGCGGAGGGGCCTCGGGGCACCCCGGCTTGCTTAGGCAGGGAAGGGTACCGCTTTGAGGACGAGATGCTTTCCCCCTCCCCCACCCCGCGTCCTATTTCAGATCTGAATTTTTAGACCTTGTCTTGAAAGCCCATTTTTTCCCTTGGAAGGTTCCATCGCCTTGATTTGGTGGGATTTCTGTGGTTTACGCCCGTTTGTGGAAAGCGACCTCCCGCTTTGTTTCGGGAGATTTATTTGACCAACCGTCTAAGAATGTACCTTTTAAGACAACACTTAAAATTTAAAATAGAGCGAATTGCAAGAGACCTCACGTTTATGGAAAGCGATCTCCCGCTTTATTTCACGAGACTTGTTCGCCCAACTGTCTAGGAATGTATCCTTTAAGACAATAATTTAAAACAGAGCGAAATGCAAGGGGCGCTTAATTAGCCGAGTCCCCGTTTTCTGTCCGTGAGCATTAGCAACAACCTCCCGCGAAGATCTGGGGAGCTTGTCTTTCTTCCCAGACACGTGTTCTTTGTTGTCAAGCCAGGCCGCCTCGATTCAGTTGTCCCCGAGATAACTATTCCAGTACCCATCTGATTGGGGGTCAGGTTTAGCCAAGAGAGTTTATTCTAGCAAGAAGGAAGATTTCGGTCTATAGTGGAATGCATTTATTTCAGATCCGGTGGAATATAGATCATCGGATTTTGGGGGGATGTCATTTTCTCTAATTCTCTTTCCACGAACGGACAACACTCGTCCTTTTCCAAATGTCCGCTTACCCACGCGGAGATAGGATAGCTATTTATGTTTCTGATCGAGTGGATCCACGAATCCTGATCCCCTAATCTTTGCAACCTCGCAGAATCTATATTTCCACAGACGAATCATGGTTGCTTTTGAACCCCTTGTTTTCGAAATCCTAAGTGAGAATTCTCTAAAGAAACTATTTTCCTCCTCCTCCTTTCCACTATGCCGTGTGTCCCGTCCTTCATTAACAGCCATAAATCAGGAATGACAAATGACAGGTCCCCTTACTCCGCCCTCTTCCACCTTCGCCTGAGTTTTCTTTGCGTTCAAGTAGCCATTGAAAAGCAAAAAAATAAAATAAAAATAAAAAATGTGGGGGAGCATTTTTGTGTCTGGCCACAGCTTATCTTTGTAGAATACTTCAGATAAAGCATCAGAAGGTATTTTTGCCTGGCCTGTTTCGCTGGGTCGTGTTAATCTTGGCTATTTGTGCTGGTGATGGTTTAGGGACTTCGATAAACGTAACCCGCTTGGTTAATTGAAGGCTTTGACTGACTGCCCAAATTCAGAAAGTAGGCTAATTCAAAAGACCAGTTAAATGAGGCGCTAAGGCCGAAGGAGTGCGCGTATTACACCTATTCCCATTTAAAACCATCAGCAATCAGTAAGTGATGACGTTAGCTAGCTTGTGTTAATGAAATGTCTGCAATAAAGCAAGTTCAGGAAGCACCAAGGACCCCTCATATCAGCTTTAGTGGGAATAAATGCGACGATTCAACCCGTAACTTTATAAACGCTATCTTAGACTGCAGCCATGCGTATCCTCTAGAAATAAATCCCTCTAGTAGATTTAAATACGATTTACTATTCCCCATCCATCTCACAGCAGCCTCGGATTCATGTTAATATCAACCAATCAGCCGCCAGCGCCCATTGCGTTTTAAACACAGAAACCGCAGCGATTGGATATCTGAGCGGAGAGAAATGGGGGAGGGGACGAGAGTAGTAGACCCGGTGATGTAGATGCAAATTCTGCTCCAGAAAGGTTAAGAAGTCAAAATTCGCTCCTCTCCTACGCATTTGCCTTGCAAAATTAACGCGTGACGATTCTTATTTCTGCTCTTTTTGCGTGGCTGTATTGTGAAAGCCCCAAAGTCCCACTAGCAGGAGCGAGAGGGTTGCCGAGAGTAAAGCCAGGCGCACAACATATCCCAGCCGTTTAAAATAGAGCAACAGTGGCTGCAAGAATCAATCGCCGCCTCGCCTCTGCCTCATTTTTTTAAGTTGCTCCCTCCAGCAATGGTAGAATAAAAGGAAAAGATACGGCTTTAATTTAAAACCGCCCTCTGGTTTAAGAAGTGGGGCTGACATATTGTGGCTGTTCGATAGGGGGAAAGACCTGCCTTCCCTGTGGCCCGTGGCGGTGCCTACTTCGCGGACAAACGCATACCTGGATGCAAAATGCAACCTCGGTTCAAACGATGGGACTTTTACGCATATGTTTCTAATGTTCTGCCATTAAATAAATCCCTGAAAAAGAGGGGGGCAAGTCGAGGGGGGATGGGGAGTGGCATATAAAGTTAATGGGAAATCCAAAAAGTTTCCTTCTTCCCGGGATGGCTGTCCCCCGCGTCTTCTTTTCTCTCTTACCTGATGGCCGCCGGTAGACAGCTGTTCCGTAATCTCAGGTGAAGGCGGACCCGGTTCTGGCACTGAAGTTGTGGGGAGCGCAGTGTTTGGACTCCCGTGGCTGGTTTCAATCTGCTCTTCCGATCCGCTAGGCAGCTGGTTGGGGTCTTCACGATCAAGCTTCCCGCTCTCTTTTGTTTTCTCACAACCGAAAGAAGAAAAGTTCAAGGTTTTGTTTTCAAAGGCGCCCTCTACGTTGCAAAACATGCCTCCGTATTTCTGCCTGGGCTTGGGGCTCCCGGCGCCCAGCGCCGCGAAGTAATCGGGAAGTTCTTCCTCTTTCTTCTCCGGCTGCTCCTCTCTCCGCTCTGCCATGGCTGCTTGGGAAGCAGGCCACTCTCTTGAGGCTACTGGTTCTGGCAAATGAGCTGAAGCTGGAGATTTAGGGACGGGGGAGGGGGTGTCACAGAACAGCAAGGATTCGGCTTGACTTTTCCTAACGAATCAATTGGGCGATTCGTTAAGCCTGGCAATATAAAGCCAATAGCGCTAGCTGGAGCCCGGGTTGGCAGGGAGCTGTCCAAGATATATGGTGCTGAAACAGACGCGTCAGAGAAGTTCATTAGAAGGACATCTCGGCGGAAGCCCACCTACGGGAGAATTTCCATTGCTGTCAGTTATGCTGCTTTTCCTCTTGGGTGGAGTTGATTCAACTCCACTTTGCTGTTGCTGGATCTGGCATGATCTCAGAGAAAAGAAACTGCTACTAAAATGTAGTGACAGCTATTAAACTATTATTACCGGATTAACTGCTAAACAGCGATAAAATAGATTTGCTTTGCTTTTGTACTAAACATTTTTTAGCCAAGGATGTGTAATAAAAACGAAATATTCTTTTGTCAAAACGTTCTGACTGTATTGGCTTACTAACCATTGCATATTCTTAAGTCTGTAAACTTTGATAAACCTCAATTTTATTGTTCTAAAATCTCCAAATTTGAAATAAATGCCCCTATTAATAAATATAGGCTTCTTTCCTAAGTATTCTTGTTTCTGTTCTTTCTTCCCTTAATTTTTATCCAATTTTTCTACAGGAAAAAAACTAGTAAAACAGAAATTATTAATTATACTTTCAACATTTTTGTAATTTAGTGCTATAAGGGTAATGCTCTTCCCTCTCCTATTTAATATCTACATGAGACTGCTGCGTGAGCTCACATATCACCATGGGGTGAGGTATCACCTTGAGAATTAAGTGATGCTGTGGACATCCTCTCTTGGTGACTGGAGGTTGTGAGGGTCTGGATGGGAAACAACAAGTTTCAACAGAACCCTAGGATGAATGTATAGCTAGTATTCAACCCTAGGATGAATGTATGTATAGGTTTTGGAGGTCTCTGATTCTAGGATGACACCACTGTGTGCAATCCTTCTGGACTCATGCTGTATGAGTAGGTAGTAGTCATGGCCAGAAGGATCTTTACACAACTCTTTATTGTGTACCAGTTGTGCCAATTCCTTGATAAAGGGGACCTACTCATCGTGGCTTCAGCCCTGGGCACCTTTCAATTGGACTGTTGCAATATACTGTGCTGCCATTGAAGATACTTCAGCTGGTGCAAAAGGCAGAGGCGCAAGCAGTAACAAACAAACCATTGATTCTGATGGCAGAAGCTTAATTTGGAGGTACCTGAAGCTTTTTGATATGTGCAAAAATATCAAGCTGTTCCCATGTGTAAAATTAAAAAAAATAAAAGTATTGCCACTCAGCATGTGATAGTGTTACTTTAGACTCCCCCCCTATTCTGTGTAGACAAAAGAATACTAAAGTAGTCATAGGTTTTAAAAGATTTTTTAATTAAAAATTTACAATAATTTATGTACTTTACAAATTAATAGAAAGACTGTTATATAGCATATGAATCACAATACAAAATATGTGTAAAACTTTATACATACAAGCCTACTTCAGGCTTATCAATATCTTGTATTGAGGATATGATTATTGTGAGATTACCTTTAAAATAACACAGATAGAACATGGCATATTTACCTTTGGAGAAAAAGTTATTCTAGATGCATTTACTTTATACAAATATTTACAGTAAATGTTATCCACTGTACAATTAATACGTAGCTATACTATACATATTCACAGTATGATTTCCTGAGTCTAAACTAAACCCATCACTGCTGATAAACACATTTTGCGCTGTAAGTTTCATAATGATTTTACTGATGCATGATGATTTGGCACCTGTCCACCAAAAATAACTTTCAGATAACATTTTCTACACAACAGGTATGTAATGTTAACAAGCTGTGTAAGGCACTCAGGGAAATACAAAGGTATTTAATGAGCTGAATATTTCTAAATAACAGCTATAGTCCTTCAACAGCTTGAACAACAGGCATAAGCCTGAAATACATAATACACAGTCACTGACAAATTAAGCAGCAATTCACATGGATTTTACATTTAGACCTGATGTAAACATGACCCAGAAATATGCTCCTTCTGGAACTAGTAAATACCAGCTATGCATGATATCTGTGTCAGTGATATATTTGTTAAAGCTTTTCTGAAAATCTGATATTATAATTAAAGGTACTTATATGAAATCATTTTCTCTATTTCTATACCAACTATTTTCCTAAATCAGTCATTAAAAGGATATAACTGCAAAAAAGTTCAGATATAGTCTCAGCTC
Organism: Myanophis thanlyinensis; assembly: GCA_017656035.1. Classification (NCBI taxonomy): domain Eukaryota; kingdom Metazoa; phylum Chordata; class Lepidosauria; order Squamata; family Homalopsidae; genus Myanophis; species Myanophis thanlyinensis. The sequence continues at coordinate 3,672 of JAEANM010007853.1, read as the reverse complement.
ATGAGCTATACAGTAGATCCGTTGAGACTGAAAATGAATTCTAGCTAATACTTCTCTATCACAGTTGGAAAATTTAATATGGATTAATTTTTTTATGCTTAAATTCGTCTTCAAATAAACTCAGATCATGTAAGGCCTTCCTGTTTACTGAAGTGACAAGACAGCACCATTAAGATTGCACACAATTTGGATAGATAAATTTGGCATGTTCCACTCAATGAAGTCAGTAATGCTTCCTCCTCTGCCTTCCCAAATATTGGTTGTGCATCATCAGTGAAGTACACTTAGGGCTAGACTTTTCTAGACAATGCACAAATAAGTTACATCTAATATCAGAAGCAAAGTATATCAGAACAGCACAGGATATTTTATGCTGTGATGATAAGCAATACCATCTGAAATATTCAGAACAGTTAAGGCTACAAATTTATACACATTAACATAGGAGTAAACCTTATTAAGTGTGGTGGGATTTATTTTAGAGCAAACATGCATATGATTGTACCCAAATTAGAGATATTTTAGAAATCTGCACCAAGAGTTCTGATGTGTACCTATAGCTGTTCCAAAGTGTTGCTGTTTCCATTAAACCATAGAAAAGGCAGAGCAACAAATGTACACCTATATCTATATATCTGGACATGCAAGAGCCCTCTATATCCCTTAAAAGCAACCTGAGAGTTCCAAATTGCTGTAAAACTGAGATATGCTACATACAATCTCTTAAAATTTATATAGTAAGCAAGAAGAGCAAAAAAAAAGTCTCAGAAACTATTGCAATAGATATGGCAGACAAACATATGTAAGAATTAAACCAAAATAGTTTTGCTTGATTGCTTAGTTATTGCACTATCAAAGGAATAATGAATTTAAGCCATACTTTTAATGCCATGATTCTAAATACATTTCCTTGTACATTCTATTAAAACCCACAGGAAGTATATTCATCTAAGATCAATGAGTTTGGAGGCAGCTTTCTGAACAGGATGAGAAGCTGAGGGAGAAGGTGACATTTGGAACCAATTCAGACAGTTCCAATGGATTTATGTTTTTTTTTTTGTTCAGGCCAAATTGGTAACTCATAGATACATTGGCAACTCCAATCTCTGTGCTAAGCTATTCTGTGGGATAGTGGACTGCAGAGACCATCAGGAAAGCAATTCTGAAAAAGGAAAATAAGAACATTGGTTTGCATGAAACCCTTTGGAAGAAAAATGTTTTTCTTCTGTTACTTCAGGATAATAGTTTGAAGCAATCTTTGCCAATCTTTGTAAAGGTGGGGTGAACCTCAAAATGTCCCCTATCTGGGTTCAGGTGTAGATTAATATACCAAAAGGCAGTGAAAATGTCCTGTTTTGCAGCCTCTGACTAGTTCAAGTGAGGAGAAAGTATCATTCTTCAATTAGTACTGGAAAATACTATATATGCAGGCTACTTTGTTATGATGCCATTTCTTTGGCGTCCAATGTTATGTTCGTACAATTAGAGTTGAGTATCTATTTGTTTCATCATAGACATATTTGTTTAGAATTAAATTGTGATTATTTCATGGGATTTTTTCATTAATTAATTTGTGGAGGACTTCAAAGCTGACAAGCAATCAGCTTTCCCAAATTTGGCACTTTCCAGATGTATACAAATTCTGAGAATACAGTTTAAAGAATTCTTAGTCAATATGGACAAAGATATGGAATTCAAGGAAGTGAAGCACCAGCAATTCCAAAGGAGATTAGACAAGATTTGATATAAGCTGTGCAGCTCTAGTCATAAGTTTATTGAAAAATGATAATTTTAGACTCACGGACGTAACTCTACATTTTTCTTTTTCTATATGGGATATGGATGAATGTGCATGTAAAATACATACATGTGAATGTGGTATAAGACTTCTGAGTGGCAGAAAACAAAAAATACATTCACTGAGTCATTCTTATATGTACAGTACAATGCATATTTCCATATAAACATTAGCATATTTATATACACCCTCACCTTTTTTTTTTACATTTCCCTGTCCTATGTAGTTAAAATTATTTATATAAAAGTTTAAAAAAGAGATGTTAATTGGCAATTATAGGAAAACTGAATGAAGCATATATATATAGCACACTAAAATGTCTGCAAACATAAATGTATACTAGCCAGTTTTCAATTCTGCAATCCATTCAATGCATCACCTATTGCTCAACATTACCAGGCCAATAGCAGCATTTGAAATCCTCAGCACACCAATTCACTCAATATTTATGGCGGCTTTTCTCAACCTTAGCAACTTCAGCTTTAATTTTTGATAAATTTTTTAGAATTTTAATAGTAATTTTAATAGTACAGCAAATTTAATGATTTTATACTGATTTTAAATGTTATTATTGTATTATTGTATTTTTACTGGCTGTAAACCACCCCGAGTCCTTAGGGAGATGGGGCGGTATATAAATATGATTAAAGTAAAGTAAAGTAAAGTAAAGCTTCTAGAAATGCCCAGCCACTTATATTGAAGTTCACACATCTTAAAGTTCCTGAGATTGAGACACAAGATTTTAAGGCATTTAAATGGATGCCTGCATACAACGTTACTTTCACACAGTTGAATCAGACTGTTGCTTTTAATAAGACTGATGATAAATGCAGTGCCTATGGCACTTGCACATGAGTGAAGTAGAGCCAAGGTATTAGAGCAGGGAGACTTGGGTTCAAGTGCACCTTTGGGCTTGGAGACTCTCTGGGTGGTTTGGGGGCTAATTATCTTCTCTCAGCCCAACCTACCTGACAAGAGTTTTTCTGGGAACTAAATAAAAAAATATAAGCAATCCAGAACTCCTGGAGAAAAGGTGGGTTATAACTAACAATAGCAAAAGCAAGAATGTAAGTTTGCATTTCCTGTTGCTTTCTACCTGGGTGGGTCTCAGGTAAAGATGCACATGTAGGTACCTGTGGTTTATGAAAGAAGTGAAAAATGTGTTGTATAGGAACAAAATATATCCTGGAAGTGTTGCTTGTTCAAAGACTGGTTGGATCAGATCAGGGCAACTGCACACAGAGGAATTTCATTGCGTGCATATTTGTCTGATCTGACATGCTTTGGGGGATGTGAGCTGGAGCTTGATGAGATGAAAACTACCACAATGTATTTATTCTTTGGGGGAGGAGGAAGCTTATAAGGATTCAGGAATAACAGTAAATATGTGCATTATTAATGAATAAAAGGCATAGTCCAGATTTACACATATCATTAAGATATTGGAGGTTTAATCCTGAACTTAAAACACAAACTCAAGACATACCTGCCCAGTTCCTTTAGGTAAATGAAGCAGTCTTAACTTTTTTCACTGAAACATTCTCTGAGTGTTAATGCAGCAACTATAAACACTCTTACAGGGTAGGAGTCACTCTGTGTTATTTACAGGATACACATGTATAAAACAGTGAAAGTTGCATTCTAGTGAGAATGCTGAAATCTTAAATATATATTTTTGAGCAAACTTGCTTTGGCTCATTCTGATCTGATGCTGAATTTCAAAGGGCTTGTTCTCTATTTATGATTAAAGTATTATGCATATAAAAACATAGGATTTCTTTGTAGTTGTTTAAACTACTCCTGTTCAACATTTATATGAAGCCGCTGGGTGAGATCATCCGTGGCTTTGGGGTGAGTTTCCATCAATATGCAGA
>JAEANM010007852.1:0-17423 GCA_017656035.1 Myanophis thanlyinensis | reverse complement strand
TTAGGGGTAGTTGGGAAGGGAAATTAGATGCAATCATGGATCTTATAGTCCTGATATTCTTGTGGTACATTGTCTGGAATCTTATAGTCCTGAGTATTCTTCTTGTTACGTTGCCTGGGATTGTGGTACGTTGCCTGTAAGTCTTTCGGCATAATTTCGGTATATTGTTCCAAATGAGACTATAAAAATATAACTTTTGTAAGAGTTGTCAAAGTCTGGAATACTTTACCTTTCAGTTGTTTCAGCTAAAAATTTTCATAGCTTGTCGCAAATTGACTGTCAGCCTCTAGTAACTGCCTCATCTATGATACATTCTTTCGGCTGCCATTAGAAACGGGGGGAGGGGGCTGAGAGATATGGGGGGGAAAGAGTGCTGGAGGGAGATGTCTTTTGTGAGATTCCTGGTTGTTTACTTCGGTCCAAGGTTACTATCTGGAAGAAGATATGGACATCTCCGACTCCACCTGCAGATGCCACATGACCTGAGCAGAACTTTGGATTGGATGGACACTGGGTCATATGGGGGGAGGGATTTGGGTTTTTCTTTTGGTATGTGGATTTCGCGGTCTTTTTATCAGACCTTGCTTTCATTTTCCTGTATTCGGTCATGCTTTAGTAAAATCCTACCTGTTTTCATAAACAATGGATTCAGGGTTTTTATTTCTTGAAGTTTGATTGAGACAGGCCTGACATTGACCTTTGTGGACCTTACACCATACCCAAGTGGTCAATAGAGGAGGCATGCATAAGTGCACTGATGTTGTCATTGTATTTTTATTTTTATTCTTGTATTTGTTTGTCGTTATTTTTTTGACAAATTATAATAAAAAATACATAAAATAAATGGCAAAATCAGTATTATTAGCTTCTACTACCAGAACTGCAAAACGTACCAATAGCCATTTTATTAGTTTTCTTATTTCAGTGTAAGAGTCTAGACTTCGCTCAGGGACAACAAACTGAAAATCAGGGAAGCCCATGTATCTCCATGTAGATCAATATTTGAATAATACAGAAGAAATTTACTATGGTTTTTTTCTGGAATGTTATTTTCAACCAGCTAGTCCCTGCGATTTCTTGATAGTCTCCCATTCAAGTACTAAACAAGGTTTTTGGACAATGTCAAAAAATCAAAGTAGATGTTGCCATTCTAAATTTTTAGAAAATGTGATTTAATTCTTTTAAAGTTTTATTCCAGAATTAACAACATAGACCCCATTTAAGAGGATTATATATAAACAGCCCACACCCTCCTTTTTTCCCCCGTTGTCAAGCCTACAGCTTTTCTAAATTGCTTTTGATTTACAAAAGCCAAAACATGCTACATATCATTTCAATCTCTATTTCCATATTTCAAGTACATGACAGTTTGTTCTTTTTTCTGACTTAAAATAGCAAATAAGGCTGCTGATTGATATTATCACTCTAAAAACCAATAACAGCTTTATCCTGTGTCCTTCATTTCATCATCACAAAGCTTGCAAATACAATTTATCATCACTAGTGCTGAAGAATTCACATCAATTGTTGACCTAGTTTCAATTACTCTTTTAAGACTGTGGGAAGCCAATATAATCAGCATGTTACTTGACAAGACATAAAATAACAGTTGCACAAAGTTGTTATGACAAGAGAACGACAGAGCTTCGACAGGGTTAGGGTATCAATGGGTGCCAGTGTGTTTGGAGATTTGATGCCTGCTAAAATTCTTTCCTCTTGATTTTTTAAAAACAGAAAGGAGCATGCTTCATATCAAAATACTGAAATCCCTTCAATTTTTATTACCAGAAAAGCTTTTGGAAGTATGAGATGCTAGAATTTCATCCTGAAGCATAGCTGGAAAAAAAGGGATAAGTTGGAAGCGGTGAGAAAGGAAAGATTTATTTATTTATTTTGTGCAAATGCTGACTTAAGGGTTGATAGGAATTGCCCGTTGAAGAACATCTGGAGAAACATAAATCTGTTTTGAACCAAAGAAAAGGAATTTCCTACTTGGGTAAATCAAGTCTCATGCAAAGCTAGTGTTCAGAAAAATCCTGGTAAATCCTGCCAGCTGGGTATACCAGTAGAAAGGAAATCATTTGAGTATGCACATAGCAGCTTCCTTAGTTGCAATGGCAAAAAAATTGAATGTGGAGAGAAGTAAGCTCAGGTTCAGATTCATTGAATGGCTTTGGACTAGTATTCTAACTACAGGTAATCATCAACTTACGACCACAACTGAGCCCAAAATGTATGTTGTCAAGTGAGAAATTTGTTAAATAAGTTTTGCCTCGTTTTGTGACTTTTCTTGCCACATTTGTTAAGTGAATCACTGCAGTTGTTAAATCAGGTCACAAAAGGGGATCACATGACTCTGGGACACGTAACCATCATAAATGTGAGTCAGCTGTCAAGCATCCAAATGTAAATCGTAACCATGGGGATGCTGCAACGGTCATAAGTGTGAAAAATGGTCATGTCACTTTTTCAGTGCCGTTGTAACTTCAAACGGTCACTAAAGGAACTGCTGTAAGTCAAGGACTATCTGTTCTAACATAACTCACAGGTTGTTTTGATGAAGATAAACTGATGAAATTGTCCCGTCCACTTCTTCACAAATGAATAATACAACAATAATTAGCTTAGCATTACAGCTGGGTGTCAGGTATATTGAATTTGTGCTTGTATGATTTCTACAATTTGTATTAGCTCCAAGGTTTGGGGAGAGGGAAAATTTAATGGAGAATCTGAATGGAGAGAAAGTCTTTCTATGAACATACTACCTGTAATACAAGAGATTCAATCTAAAGACTTTACTTAAGGTTGACTATAGATGTCTAGGCATCCAAAAGGTTGAAAATTCATTAGTCCTTGCATTAGATTTAAGCAAGACACAATGTAAATAAAATTCTTCCATAAAGAATCAAGTTTAACTTGAAGAAATTTCGCCTCTACTTCTTGAACAATATTAGTAGTGCATTAACTCTGAAGTACAGAATTTACAACAGTGCATGAGTTAATAATGCATTCATTATAGATATACGTTAAACAGCATCAGTATACATTTAATAGAATCACAAATTGAACATAAAGCACAAGTTGGGCGTTCATTGAACTCAGCAGAAATATGTGTCTTGTTTAAACTGATGTCACCACTTCTGCTTTTAGAAAAACCTGAAATTGGCTTCTCATCATCACTTCAACACACCATCAACATAAAAGGAATATTTTCAGAACTTTACCTACGGTAAGTGCTGGTTCTTAAAAATATGGACATTCACTCCAAGACAGAGCTTTAGTTCACTTTAAAGTTTCTCTTCAAATTTTTACTGAAACCGTTTTGTTTCATACTTATTTCTACCAGGAACAATTTTTAAAAATTAGAACAGAAATACTATTTTTAGAAAATACAGAAATGTCATTTGATAGCTTGTTCCTTTTAAATATCTGATTTAGAATATTTACATGTTTCTCTGTCTTCACCACTGTATTTTATACTTTCCTCCATTAAATAAATAAAAAAACTAGAAAAATGCAGATGAGGGCACAGCTGAAAATCTGCTACCAAAATAATTCTGCTCAGGAATCCTTTATCCTGTGTTTGCTTACTCTGTTAATTTAGTTTTTGATGGCATGCTTGATAAGCTCTGGTTTCTCTGCTCAGCAAAATATCAATGGTCAGAGTCATCTTTGGAGAATAAAGAAATGAAACAAGATCTTGGTTAAATTATTTTTTCTTTAAGGGCTTTTATGTTCTTTCACCATTTCTGAAGGATTCTTCCTGCACAACAGATTTTTTCCTATGGTTTCCTCCCATGCAAAACAACAGACACTGTATAACAATTTTTTCAAATTTTTATGATACCTCAGTTTAGCTTGTTGCTGTGGTCACTTTCTGTCAACTTTAACTACCCAGTGATATTGTTGAGCATGTTAGGCTAATCTTCAGATATGTAAATTATAAACCTGTTTATATGTCCAGAAAAAGATTGTGTGATTTACCCACATGTACTTCAGATAGCTGCTTCTCATAAGTAAACCGTTAAGAACCAAAATGTTTGCAGTTGGTTTCTAAGTGAACTCAGAATGATGTTTGTCAAACTTAATTTCTTAATCACTTTCAGAAAATACTTGATTTCTTTTTAGCTATTAGAATCCTTCACGACAGCAAGTTTCAGAGCATTGATGAGTTTCATTCAATCCTTCTTGAAAGAAGTTTTAAATAAGCTTTCAGGGTGTTTTTTTTAAATCTTTTCTATTGAAACAAACAGCAAAAATGTGATTAAAATGTTGATTTTGAAAGTTATAAATGCACTGAGGGTCTAGATAGATTTGACATAAACATTTGAATTTAAGAATCCTTCCCATGGAAAAATGTTGTTGTTTTGAATCCTCAAAAAATGCTAGGTTAGGACTTTGAAGATTGGACATTAAAGGAAACCAAAATGGAATTTACAATCAAAGGACAGAAACACTTATATTAGACTTATTAGTAAAAGAATGGAGCACATCTGTCATTATAGATGAACTGTGTTTAAAATATGTTTTGGAACAGGAACCAGTTTAACTGAAAAAGATTAAAATTGATTTGAAAGTGGATTTAAAGTGACAGGTTACAAAAACATACAGAAAAAAAATGCTATACTGGCTATACCAATGAAACTGGCTGATTATTTAATTATTAAAAGGGATATATAAATAATAAACCCAAAAAATTATTGTGATAACTTTCTGTTATTGGATTTAGAAAACACTCATTACAGTTTAAAAGGACTTTGTGAGAAGGGATAAAGAAAAAATGAAAATCCAAGTTCTAGAATAGTATTTGAAGAGTTTAAAGATAAGATAGTAAAAAGTAGGGAATATAAAATTGGTTTATTAAATCAAGTTTAAAATAGATGTTATCTATGGTAATGTTTGATGAACTTTTGCTGACCATGATTGATTGATAAGGTTTTAGAGTTTTGTTACAACTAAGAGCTATGATATGGAAAGAGAGCATTTGCTTTTTTTAAAAGGTGATAAATTACTAAAAATGTTTATATTTGTTATTAAGGGGGAGATCATTTCTTTATATATTTCTATTCTTTTTCATTACTTTAATTTTTTTTTAAATTCCTCCCTCCCCCCCTTTCTTGAGCTTTCTGGTTTTTCTGTATTTCTTTTTAGCTTGTATTAGTTCTTAGCTTAGAAATGTATAATTAAATTATTTTAAAAGGTATAAATCATGCTAAACTACTTGCTGCAGTTGCTGATGGCTTTTCACAGCTTCAAAAATTTGGCTTGGGGCACAAAATGTGTTAAGGGCCGTTACTTTGTTTTACTATTAGTTGATTAATCATCATGGTTCACATGGTTCCATAAACATCAAGGAACTCACATGACTGCAATTTCTGGCTTTCTGTGTTTCCCCATTTACTTTGCTTATGGGAAGCCAGCAGAGGTGGTTACAAATCATGATTATGTGACTGCAGGTATGCTTTGATGACCTGGTCAAAACTGCCACTCATTCAGCTGTCTTAAGTTTAAATAGTCAGCTACTCACTTTCTAATTCATCTTGCACTGTTGCCTTTTACTTGGATATGCAGAAAGGTGTGAATGTGACACTAACAGCAACTCTTCTGGGAGCTCTGTATTAGAAATATTCAAGGAATCCAGATGATTCCAAGTAGCTGATACCAAAAAGAAACTACCTTGCTGGGGTCCTTCGGGCTCTCTGAGCTTGGTTGCTTTCCTGCAGACATTTCATTATCAAGCTAGGTAACCTCATCAGTGGAACTAGGGATTGGTGTTTACTTTCACTTTATACGAGTTATCCACAAAATAGATTACGTTTTGTGATAGAAAAAAACAAAGTGTAGGAAAAAATTTTATTATATACTTGAAAGTGACACTTAAATACTACTTTTCAACATATTCACCGAACAAATTGAGGCACTTATAGCAGTGAACAAGTTTCGTAATTCCATTGTCATAAAATTCAGCCGCTTGAGACTTGAGCCAGTCAGTCACACCCACCCGCAGTTCCGCTGTTCATCATGAACGTTAGTTCGGCCATTTTTAAACTTAAAGCACCATTGGTACACTCCACCTTCAGTGATGATGATGTCCCTGTACACTTCACAGTTGCCGAAAAATTTCAATCGGTTTATGTTTTTTTGCCAACAAAAACCTTATCACTGATCACACCTCACAACTTGCGGGATTTTCAATTGCAGCACACATTTCAAACGTTTGCTGTGAAATAACGGGCAACGATACGAACCTCCCAGTAGCACTAGATGCAGACTGAGCGACGGATGCACAGACCAAAGATGGCCATGGTAGTTCTGCCCCTTCTTGCGACAGACAAAAACGTAATCTATTTTGTGGATAGCCCTCGTATACTAGTGGCTTGTCCTGTCAGTATTGAGAATCGACTTGGGTGTTCTTGATCCAGCTTGATTATCTAATGTTGATTTTGGTGTTAATCTCTGCTCATCTGGGTGTTGATTCCTGCTGAGGAGACATTTTGGTCTTTTTTTTTTCTTTTTTGGCTTTTTGATTGTCTCTTATGAATGGTACATAGATGTTGCTTGTTGTGCCTGTTGATGGCCAATTTGTCTGAATGCCAGGCTTCTAAGAATTTTCTAGCATTTCTGGAATTGGGTGCTCCCAGTTGAACTATGGTTAAGTCTGTTGATGTGTTGTGAAATTGAGTTTTCCTCATGCAACAATATCATTCTGTAGGATAAACAGGTAGGAGACTAGCAGAGAACATCTATGAACATCAAACAGCAGTCAGAAGAAAAAATGAAAATTTCACAATATGCAACTAGATGAGCTAAATTACTTTATTGTAAGGTTACATTAACAGTGGTTTGCCAAACCATCTAAAAGTAAAAACCTCTTACCTTCATTTTTAAGTACTTGATCCATTAGGGCAGATCCGGTTTTCTATGACCGTAATTGATGGTGGGATCCTATCTCTCTTGTCTGAATGTTTTTGCTTAGACAGCATCTCTTCTCTGCTTTCCTCAAAGTCACCCATACATTCCATCAGACTCTCTATGCACAGCAAAAGTGTCTCTCTCTCCCAACTGAATTCCTCCTCACTCATTGCTCAAACTATCAGAAATTGAACTTTGTAAGACCTTTGGCTGGTACAAAAGCCTTCAGACTAAACTTCAGACTGAAACCATTTTAAATGGAGTTCTTGAATGTGACCATCCAGCCAAATTCACCTACCAGTTGTATTCCACAAAGATTAATATTGGCTATAAAATTGATTCTATATACCTACTTCTTTTTAACCAAGACTCTAGAGATTATGTCTAAATTTGACAGCAGTAATTCCTAAATCTGCTCCAATTAATTTCCTCACTCAAGAGATATGTACTGACGACTGCCATCAACCCTTAATAATGCCAGCAGGAAGAACTCTGCCTAAATCAAGTGATAATTGAGTTCCTGGCATTAGATCACCTACAATGCCTTTAATCTGATCTGATCTGATCTACTCTTTAATTTGTTGCAACTGTTTTAGCAGGGTTTTTGAGAAGTGGTTTGCCACTGCCTTAAGATTAAAAGACAGAAATTGATTGAAAGCCACCCAGCTAGGATTGTACCTTAGGTGGGACTAGAATTCAGTCTTTTGGTTTCTAGCCTGATGTCTTAATCATTGCACCAAATTGGCTTAGATTCTTTTAGGTTCTTATTTTTTATATATAGTTTTAAATTCATATATCTTTTGTATCTTGTAGCATTTCCATTTTAAGATTTACTGTAGATTATTATTTTTACTCTTGATGTATCTTTTTCTTAATGAGAATACCTCATGTTTATTATGCTGGTATATTATGATAAAAATTTGATTTAATGTAGCAAAAGCAGCCTGGGAATGAAAATAGCCTTGTTCCGAGATGGCTTATATTTCTGGATATTTTGCAACGTCTGAAAGCAAAGTTAGGCTAAGTGAAATAAAACACTGTAAAGATGCAGTAATGGTGGAATAGAAATACCTCCTGTAATTGTCTAACCTATAGCTTTCCTTTCTACCAAAATACAAGAAAGTTTGGCAATTTGTTCTGTGAAGCCTCCAAGAAAAGGGAGGAAAAGTATGTTTAAATAAGAAAGCATACCTGTTCTCCTGGACAAGATATAGATGTTCAATCTTTCTAGAGATACAGTAGGTTCAAGTGAAGATCTTTTCCTACAGAAAATATATGCAGCTCAAAACTGAACAGTTGAGTTTTTCATACTTGTTTTCTTGCAGATTTTTCATTACCAGATTAGATACTATCACCAGTGGAAAGGAGAGTGAGGTTTGTTGGCTGTTACATAGTAGTTTGCCTTGTTAGTCTTAATGGGGGAGTGATTCCTCTTTGATGAGAGCACAGCCAATACAAAAGGAACATCCAGATGCAGAAAACAAATGGCTGCAAGATCATGTATGAAATAATAATATAATCGTGGAATCCAACAAACAGACAGGAGGTCCACAGCAGTAGACAAAAATAGAGAAAGCTGAATTTGCACAAATGTGACTAACCCTTTCTGATGTAACTGATATTGCTGAAGACAGTGAGTGAGAGGAGCCAGTGAGAAATAGCAGAGCCATCAGAGCAACTGAGTTAGTGTTCTATATTTCAACAGGGAAGATAGTGTTCCCATTTCCAGTTCTTACATCTCTGAATTTTCAAGACCTTAAACTCAATTTATTTCCTAATACTTTCTGCTGGAAAATTGTAGAAGAATCTTAGCATTTCTCAATGAACCCACTAAATAAAATAGAACACAAGATTCTTTTTTTTAAGCAGAAGTAAAAACTTACCATTCTACCTCAATGGTATGAAAATAAAACACATACCTGAATAAATCAGGACTGCTCAATATGTGTTCAGAATCTCAAAGTCTGTAATGCTTACAGTATGAACTGCTCAGTGAAAACCTGTACAATAAGAAACAATAAAATCACACTAAGGAAATGAGAATTACTAATAGATCTCAAGATTGAATATCATCGGATAATTATCTATTATCACACTAAATTGATATCGTTTTTTGACTTGTAGAATTTAATGGGACATCATCACCACAATCAATTGTCCCATACTTAATACAAGGTAAAAGCTGATGATAAATAGCCTGTTCATCACAGGCATAACTGTTAAGAAGATCTAATAGTAGGAAAATGTTTGCATTACCAAACATTGTAATTAAACTATGATGGTTTTCTTCTGAGCATCTTCCAATCTTCTGACTGAAGTACTTTTTTTATTTTCTTACAAAAAGAGCATTAGAATCTAAACACTTGTCAAACATATTCATATCTGTTGAAACTGGTGCAAAGAAAAATATTAGAAAAACAGGCCAACTCTAGAAATTAAGCCACTCGAAGAAAACAGCCAATTTAAAAATAAAGTAATTTATATGTACAAACATGAAGGCTGCAGTCTACAGCAAGATACCTTACTGTAATATTATAAGAATTTCATGCTTGAATTTAACAGTGAGCTCAATTTTTACTTTAATGTAATATAATACATATGAAAAATGAACATAATGAAGGATACTAACTGAATCTTAGCATCCAGTTTCTTTATGTATTATTTTACTCCATTTACTGTATTCAAATCCCAAAGTGTTAGTACATAACATGTGCATTATTTTTGTATGAGAATAAAACCTAAAAGGTTTAACAGATTATCCCCGTCTGCACCTATTTTCCCAAGTACACGTTGTACTCCAAGAAATAAACATTTCAAATGTCAAATTATATATTTAATTTACATTAACATCTTATGATTAATTGATTTTCAGCAATATTAAGGAAATATGATCAAACTATGCTCATGCAAATAAGTCTTTAAAAGCCTGTGAACAGTTTTAATGTTTCATACTTCATATAAAATGGTTTAGATATACTCTGCAAAATTATGTCAGTGAAATGTTATCAGTGAAGATAATGTCATACATTATGTTTTTATTTTATGTAGATATAAAAACTCTAATTTGCACTGCTAAATTCTATGAACCACTGAGGTTACATTGTGTGGGCAATTTTCTGGTCTTCAGAGTCACCTCTAGCTAATGTTTTTTTGATTGTTGTTACCCAAAGTTATGGGCATAAAAATACAATATAGCTCAAGAACAATAATTACTAGCTAAAAGTTCTACTAGAAAAAGCACTTAAGTAGAACAGTTTGATAAACACAAACTGTTTGCCTTTGTCTATTGCTGCTGCTTAAAAAAAACCAATACAAATTATAATAAAAAAGCTTAGAAAAGAGTTGGTTTTCCTCTGAAAAATATACTTGCAAACATGTTTTCAAATCATCGTAACTTTTCATCTTTTCCCAGGACATATATATTTCCTTGGAATTATAACATAGATGTCTTTGTTAATTTATGACAATGCTCCATTATTCCATGAGATACAATATTAATAAGTTAAAACTTGAATTCCTCACATATACTGCTATTGAACAGGAGGAAAACAGCATGGGAAACCATAAAATGTGCATGGCTAAGCATAAATAGTAACCTATACATTTTGGTTCAAACACAGTTTGGAAAACTGCATACATGACAATGTCTTAAAATAGTTTCTCCTCTATTTTCTGTAATTCTACCCAAGAAACAAAGTTCAATCACTTCAATGTAAAACATAAACTGAAATGTCATACAAATTTTGAATACCCTGACTGAAATATTTTGCAGCTGATCATTCTAATGCAAACACATTTCTTATTACTTCAATCTTCCAACTGTCCATGCTTATATGCAAGCACACAAACATAAAAAATATTGGCTAATCAAAAAAGATACAATAGACTCTTGGTAAAAGTTTTTCTCATGAGGCAATGTAGCATCTTCTAGATAACACTTTAAAAATTACATTGCAATTCCATTACATTTCTTTCATAAACATGCAACTTACTGTGATATATAAAACACTTGGCTCTGAAGAAAAAACAGCTTTATAAAGACAGACTGCATCAATAAAATTTTCTGATTTACATGGTAATAAAACCTGTATTTTCACTAAAGCTCAGATATTAGGTCTCATATTATAACATAATTTGTTTGATGAACATAACGTTCAGGAGGGAATATACACATTGACATACTAGACTATTAAAAATTCAGTTACAGAATTTTATTGATACAGCAGATTAACAAAAACTAATAAGGAAAATATGAAGATCAGCTTTCGTTACATTATTTAATAACATGTTTTAAAAATTAAAATATTGAATTCTTTTAAATGCTCAATGCCACAAGAAGTCCAGAGAAATCTGTTTATCAATACTGAGGTGCATTAAAAGACTATTCTTTCACACATCTGCAGCTGGATGTACTGTTTTATCCCACATTGTTTAAAAGCAATTTGGCACCTCCAAAGACAGACAACTGCCAAAGGTAAACACTGAATTAGATACATAAAAGAGAATGTATTTTTTTATTTTTTAACAAATAGTGTCAGAGCAAGTGTCACTATTTTGTCAAAGTGATTTTTTCACAGTTAAATGCCAAGAAAAATAAGAATACAGACACTGACAAATATTGCTTGATACCCATTCTTACTTTTTTTTTTGTCTTTTTTCCCAAATCAATGGCTCTACCAAACAGTCTGCTACTGTTGTGTAAAGCCGTGATAAAAGCTATACAAGCACTTTAAAGTCAGAAATATTTTTTTAAAAAAAGGATTATTTACAGACAGGGTTTTTTTTAGTTCTTTTGTCTATATAACCAGCGTACATTACATTTCACAAAACCCCATAGTTAATGATATAAACATATGTGTGGATTATGCTCATGACCTAGGAGCTTCAAAAAGCAGGAGCAGGAAATAGAATGATTTAATTTCTTCAGCAATCCCATTGTGAGCATCAACCATTCTCTTCAGCCTAAAAGTTTGCAAATGATAAGAGTGACATCATTTAAAAATGGCAGGAGCATGACTTCATCGCCTTTCCCTCCTAGATGTCCTCCGACGAACCTGAAAAAGCCAAAAATCAAGACTTAGAAGCCTCAATTCAAGAATGTTCTGCATAGTCTTCCATATTCCAAAAACATGAGCTGCCCAAACCATACATTGGGTGCAACATCAAGTATTCAAAAATCTGCATAGTGTTGCTATTTAGTTGTTTTGCTCTTTCAATAGACAATGCATTGCAATCGGTATTAACTGATTCAGCAAGGAAATGCATCCATTAACTGGAACATCATTTAGATGAAGGCATTCCATATGACTGGACAAAAAGGATTAGGCAGAAAAGCTTCCCCCACTAATTGCTAAGTTTAATTGCATTTAGATGCACAGTTGAATTCAATGAGATTAATCACAGTCCAGAATATGTGATTGTTTAAAAATAATTTTCCACTTTCTCTATATACTGTAGGTGTCCATCTGGATAAAAGCTGAGATTTAAAATAGGCACAAGTAATGTATGCTCCCCTCCCACACACACTTTGTTGAACTACCTGAAATGGAATTGCCTATTTCTTCCCAAAGGAAAATTCTCTCACTTTTAAAACACGGAACTGCCAATTCTGCTTCACTATATTTAGTTACGTCAAAGATATGACTTTACTAAACTTTAAGCTTCAACAGTATGAAATGCATAACCATTCAACTGAATCTATGGGCAATTGTGCATAAACATATTATTTACTCTGATTGAGGACACTTCTTCTTCCTCCATTGTTACTTCTTGAGGAATATCATGAACGGGAGAACTACTTTGAAATACGTCCATCTCTTCGCTAGATTCATTTTCTTTGCTTGCAGTTTGTTTTGATCGTCCAGCTCCTCTAAAATAGAAAACCGCAAACCAAGGGATCACTAAACACTTTTAAGTTTAAACAATGAAGAAAGATTTGGCAAAAGAATTAGACTATCTTAACATCTAAGCAATATTAGGTTATTTTTTGTGAACCTTATTGTACTCACAGGATGTTCTAAGCTTGGAACATTTTTAAAATTAATTTAATGAACCTCTTGTAGATTGACATTACATCATACCCTTTCTTCTGCTGAGTGGGTGGAACTTTTGGTGGTCTTCCTCGTCTTTTTTGTGGGGTAGACTGGTTGGATTCAGCTGTGCTTATTTCTGATGATTCAGATCTGTTTTGAAAGGATATCCAATTCAGTCACCGTGTCAATTTAAATTTAAAAATAGCAGGCAATTGAACAAAGGACTTACCTTTGTTGTGATTTTTTTGGTGCTTTGTACTGTCGACCTTTTGACTTCTGTTCTATACTGTCTGTTTGCCTTTCTTCTTCCTCTTCCTCCTCCTCTTCCTCCTCCTCCGCCTCTTCTTCCTCCTCCTCCATAGGTTTAACCAGTGCAGCCTTTTTTCTCCCTCTTTTAGTTGTTTTTACTGTTGATTCTTCTTTTTGTATGCTTCCTGTGGCAGCTTTTGGAGGTCGCCCTCTTCTTCCCTTTTTTGGTGGGCTGTTTTGTTCATCTTCACTTTCTAAGATACTTTCTTTTAACCTCTTCTCCTCTGACCACTGGGGTTCCTCAGACTCTGAAATAACTGCAGCTCTTTTTCTGCCTCGCTGGCTACTTCTAAGTTTTGATTCTTGTCCTAATTTGCTCAGTTCATCCATACCCAACTTTTCTTCAGGATCTGTAATCATTTTTTTTCTACTTCTGGGCTTTTCCAGCTCTGACTGAGGAAGACAGATAACATTACTTCATCCATCAAAGATGTCTAGATCTTACTGACATAAGGAAATACAAACTCATTCCACAAATAAACTGAAAAACACCATACTTTATCACCCCAAAATTGTATTTTTCTTTATGGCATTATAATATTAAAAACTGATCAGAAGATCAGAATAAAAACTTTAAGGAAATACAAGTTTTAAAGGTACTCTTTTAAAACCTTCAGATGAATAATAATCAGGTACATCTCTGATTGCTTGCATTTTTTATTTTAAAAAAATTAATGTTACCATTAATTGAAAAGCAATGCTATTAATTCTTACAATTTCAGAATCATCTCTTTTATCATTCTTCTTTCCTGGCAGAGATGATGTCATTGTGTAGTCTTCATTTTCACTGTGGTCTAGTTCAGTGCTATCGAGCCTATTATAATTAAAAGATGCGTAATTATTAAAATATAAATTAAATTTTGCAAATTGGCAACAACTAAAGTACAAAGCAAAAAAATTAAATAATCCAGTTATTTTTATTAGGTAATCATTTTGTCATCTATATAATCTTTGCCTCCTAAATATCCCTATCATCATGAAAAGTAACATGGTTGCCAAGGTCAAGGAAGCACTTTTTGTTTCCTTACATTGTATTTTCAGTGATAAAACTACATTGTCATTCTGGAGTACTTTTTGCAACCTGGTTATTTCCTTGCAGACATTTCATTACCTCAAAGAATAATCAAGGGAGCAAAATGAAGAGAGGAAACTCCACGTTCCCATCACTCATGTTACTTAGGGGGATAATGAAATGTCTGCAAGCAAACATCCAAATTCAGAGAGCAGCAAGGACTCCAAAGTTCAACTGAGCTACAAATATTCTCTTCTATTAGAGCTATATTATTATGAAAGTGGCAGTCAGTAATTTATAAAAAATAAGGAAATGTGAGACAGTTTGATATAGTGTTAGGGTATCAGATAGAAATGAGGAGACCTGAATTCTAATCCTGCCTTTGGCACAAAGCTAGCTGAATGAGCTTGGTCTAGTCATTAAGTCTCAGCCTTAGGAAGGAGGCAATGGCAAACCACCTTTCAAAAACTTTGTCAAGAAAACTTCAGGGACTTGTCCAGGCAGTCTCTGAGAATTGGACATAACTGAACAAAAGAAAAGGAAAATGTATACATGTACATGTATTAGGACTCAGCTACTGCCAAACAATGCCTAATCATTTGATCTTAATGAGAATTAAGCTAAATTCCATTACCCAATTTTGTTTATAGGATATATTGGTATCTCAATCTCCCTATCAAGCAATGGTTTTCTCCTGCAATAATGCACAGGTAGCTTTGACTTACAACAATTCGTTTAGTGACCATTTCAAGCACTGAAAAAGTGATTTATAACTGTTTTTCACACAACCGTTGCAGCATCCCCATGGTCATGTGATCAAAATTCAGACACCTGGCAACTGACTCATGTTTATGATGGTTGCACTGTTCTGGGGTCATGTGATCACCTTTTGCAAATTTCTGTCAAGCAATGCCAACGGGAAAGCCAGATTCACTTAACAATCGTGTTACTAACTTAACAACTGCAATAATTCACTTAACAACTGTGGCAAGAAAGGTCATAAAATGGGGCAAAATTGATTTAACAAAAGTCTCACTTAGCAACAGAATTTTGGGGCTCAATTGGGATCATAAGTCGAGGACTACCTGTATTTTATTTCAGCATTGCCTTAAAGTAAACTACTGTTATAGAGCCATGTTGGTGTAATTGTTATAATACTAGCCTAGAAAATGGGAAATTGAATTCTAGTCCCACTTTAGGCCCAAAGCCAGTTGGATGATTTTGGGCCAGTCATTCTCTCTCTCAACCCTATAAAGGAGGCAATGGCAAATTGTTTCCAAAATCTTGCCAAGAAAATTTCAAGACCTTGTCCAAACAGTCACCAGGAGTCAACTTCATATTATAGAATATCTTACTACTATATCACAGAACAGTATAATTACACTGTTCCTGAACTGTTCTTAGTTTCTTTAAAACATCACAGCAATATTGGATTATCGTGTGAATCAATGTATTTCTACAACTTTTTTTGTGGTAGTGGTTAAGCAAATGCACAGTTGTTGAATGAACCAATTGTTCACTATGGTGTAATTCTGCTGAAAACTAAAAGTGCCGTTTTTCGGC
Organism: Myanophis thanlyinensis; assembly: GCA_017656035.1. NCBI lineage: Eukaryota > Metazoa > Chordata > Lepidosauria > Squamata > Homalopsidae > Myanophis > Myanophis thanlyinensis. The sequence goes on along the minus strand of JAEANM010007852.1, from coordinate 1,595 downwards.
AAAATTGTTGTAAAACATGGTAACATGATCGCACGACATTGCAAATGGCTATAAATGCAATCAGATTGCTGAGTACCCAAAGTATGGTCATGTGACTAGGAACAAGATCTGACCATCAGAACTTCAAATTCAGGTCATCAGTCCCCCTTTTCAGGCCAGTTCAAACTTCAAATGGTTACTAAGCAACCATTCATAACTCAAGGACTATCTGTAAATGAACAACAAACTTTGCAGTATGCAGTATGAAACAGCATCAAAATTTCTATGAGCCCCAAATCTGCTATGTAGAAGAATAAAACATTTAACAATATTTGGCTTACATTTAGTTAATTAAATACTTAACTAAATGCAAGCCAAATATTGAAACTAAATGCAAGCCAAATATTGTTAAATGTTTTATTCTTCTACATAGTAGATTTGGGGCTCATAGAAATTTTGATGCTGTTTCATATAAATTCTTCTATTTCTTTCTGAATCTAAACAAAGTTGTTATGCTGTTGCAGTTCATATCCTGGTTAGCTAAACAAAAAACCCAGCCTGCAATCATAATTTAGCAGTTTAAGAGCTAAAAAAAATCCATTTGAAACAAAGGCAGAAGAGGAAGAAGTATATAAACCCATTTTGTAATTAACAAAATGTATAATTAGTAAGCTGCAATCCAAATCAATTTAATCTAGTCAAAATACAAAACTACTTTGCATCAATTAATACAGCATTTTCTTCTTTAAAGAACCATTTTTCATTTAACAAATTAATTTTGAAAAAATAGTTTTCATGGCAACCTATTACAGCTTATGGAGAATAGCTATCTGAATCTATGTAAAAATACAATAGTATAATGATTAAAACAAACTAACTATTCATGCTCTATAATTCTTCAACATGATTTTCTCAGTGTGAAATAAAGGATATAAATTACATGAATTCATTCATTCATTCATTTTATTTATTTAACAAATATAGAAATAAAGATCATGTAAGAAACAAATACAAATGATATAAAAACAACATTCTATGATACTGCAAGGTATAGAAATACAGATGAAGTATAGGGAGAAAGACAATCACTTGTACTATTTCAGGCATCATTCAAATACCATTTTTAATTTCTTTTTTTTTAATCTAAAAGCTATCAGTGACTTTTGTATTACTTACCTTCCTTTGATTCTTCCAGGTGAGCTTGGATTTGAATTGCTACTGGCATTGCTTACAGTTTCCATCCGAGAAGATTTGGATTGAGATTGCTTGCCTGCTGATGAAAGGGGCTTATTAATGGCTCCAAGAACGTTGGCTGCTTTGGGCTGTAGATAGAACAAAATAGTTATCCATTTAATCCATATATTCTATATTATGACTATACTTTCTAAAATAAAAGTCAAAGCTTCAAAATCTAAGTTTGCAAACTCTTCAGAATATCTTAACATAGGTTGAAAAAAAGTTTCAAATCACAGTCAATAGTCTCTAAATTATAGTTAGCCAACAAAAGATGTAAGGCTCTTCAACCTCAATAAAGTATCAAACCTTGCATGTCAGAGTAATTACTTACTTAAAATTGATTTTTGTATTTAAAATTGATGTTTGTGTGTGTGTGTATG
>JAEANM010007851.1:0-17423 GCA_017656035.1 Myanophis thanlyinensis | reverse complement strand
ATTAAAACCAATTAAATTGAAACAATTGAAAAATTTAAAACGTTAAAAATTTAAAATTTAAAAACTAATTTAAAACCGCCACTGAAAGTACTAGGCCAGACTGGCCTGTTGAAACAAGTAGGTTTTTAATGCGCGCTGGAAGGTCCATAGATCTGTAATGGTCCGGATCTCCGGGGGCAATTCGTTCCAGAGGGAGGGTGCACCCACAGAGAAGGCTCGAACCCTTGGCGCTGTCAGACAACATCATCCAGACAGTGGAACCCCAAGGAGGCCCGCCCTGTGGGAATGCACCGGTCGGCTGGAGGCTGATGGTGGCAACAGGCGGTCCCGTAACTACCCGGGTCCCAAGCCATGGAGCACCTTGAAGGTAAGAACCAGCACCTTGAATCACACCCGGAATGCCATAGGGAGCCAATGCAGCTCACGCAGGAGAGGTGTAATATGGGAGCTCCGAGGAGCCCCCAAGATCACCTGCACCAACTGTAGCCTCCGGATGCTCTTCAAGGGGAGCCCCATGTAGAGAGCATTGGCATAGTCTATGTGACGTGGACCTCTGCAGGTGCCTGATGATACCAGCTATAGTTTATTAAAAGAAAGAAAAGGCTTTATTGTCTATTTACAGTATCTTCAGTTTTGGAATAACTGGTTGCTTGGTTGTTTGGTTCTCCATACCTATGGCCATGGGAACCTTTTTTTAGGTATTCTTGTAAGTTTGGTGTAGTTATTAAGGCCCCAGTCTAGAAACCAAGAGACCATAAGTTGTAGTCCTACCTTAGGCACAAAGCCAGCTGGTTGACTTTGGGCTACAGTAGTCCCTTTCTCTCATCCCTAGGATGAAGGTAATGGCAAACAATTTCTGGACAACCTTGACAAGAAAATTACAGAAATTTGTCCAGGCAGTCTTTAAGAATCATACACTATTGAACAGAAGGGGGAAAAAGGCACTCAGAGAGTCTTGTATATGTATTTCAATTTCAAATTTATTGGTCACATACACAGTCATACATGGTACGATATGCAGTGAAATGCTTACACAACCACGGGTAAGTTAATGTAGAAAGGGAGGGTGGAGGTTAGAAAAATAGTTAAGGGTAGTTGGGAAGGTAGGAGTTGGATGCAGTCATGGTTCTTGTTGTGCTCCTGAGTGTGCTTGTAGTTCTTGGTTAAGTGTCCGTATTGCTTGTGGAAAGAAGCTTTTCCTCATTCTTTCTCTGTTTGCCTTCAGGTAGCGAAAACGCTTTCCTGATCGCATTGTGGTATATAGCTTTAAAAGTCAAAATTATAAATTTATAAATAAATTCCAAATACTTATATATAAATAATTATATGCGAATGAAAGGTACCTTTTGAAGAATTGATTGCTGCAAATATGAAGCAAGGGAACGTATTTCACAAACACGGGAAATTGGAGAAGAGTTTTCCAGTCCCAGTCCTTTCATCAGGTGACAGAAAACAATAGTGGATCATTTCAAATGATACGGAGAATGGCTCCCATCTGAGATTACTTGTAGAGACTTTCAATGCATATTTGCCAATAGGCACTGTCAACAGAATAATGCTATATATTGTTGACAAAATTAATTTAAAAGAGGCCTTGAAACTACAGCCAATGGTTTGAAGGGCATTAGCAACAGGAAAGAGTTATTGGCTGAAAAGGATACCGGAACACAATTTTCTGGGTTTTACTTACTTTCCTAGAGCTAACAAAGATTTAAAAAAACAGAATTAAGATGAAGGGAAGCTTTCAAACCACCATTATTTAGAAGATTAAAAAAAAAACCCACACCCAATGCAACAGCTGTTTCTATGGAAACGGGGGCAAGCCAGTCTTCACAAAGGAAAAAAGAAATGGAGAGGATTTTTCTTTAGATTTCAGTTTCCACAGAAACATGCATCATAATTGAAGTAAATAAACTTGGTGTTATACTCTTGAACTAACTCTAGGGCACAGTGCCTGCACACTGAACATCCCTCATCTCTCTTGACAACTAAGTCAGCATCCATATTCCTATGACTAAACATGAAATTGTTCCTTACAATACTCCATAGAGTTATATTTAGAGCCGTGTATATAAAAAGCAGTATAATTTTTGACTGATGTTCCCCCCACCTTCACTTCCTTTTAACAAATCTGATTAAGGGGTCAAGAAAGGAGAGATCATTTAATTAGCATGGCCAAGTAAATTGTTGTCTACCAAAGTGTGTCTAACAAAGCCACATGAGAAATGTGACCTCCTTCAGAGGTCTAGTTGTTTGTAAACCTCTGCAAGACCAAAGGAATAGGAAATGTATAAAATCATGTATAAATAAATAAATAAATAAATAAATAAATAACAGGATGACAAGATGCATGAGAAGAATTAACTTTACCTCAGGAAAAACCTGGATAGGAAGGAGAATTTCTGCCATTCAGCTAGACCAGGGGTGTCAAACTCAAGGCCAGGGGGTCAAATCCAGCCTGAAGGGTACTTAGATCTGGCCACCCTGGAAATAGCAATGGACCAGCCTGTGGTGCCTCTGCCAGGGAAAATAGAGCTGCAGGAGTTTTCGCTGGTAGAGGGCTGAAGGAGGCCATTGCGGCTGAAAACGGGGCCCAAAAGACCATGCGTGGGGCCCCAAGCTTGGTTTTTGCTGGCAGAGGGCTAGCAAAACAAACTAAAAACAAAAAAGAGGAAGAAAAGTTTCCCCAGGAAAGGAGAAATGGAAAGAGAAAAAAAAGGGAAAAAGGAAAGATGGGAAGAGAGCAAGGAAGGAAGAATAAGGAAAGAGGGGAAGGAAGAAGGAGAATGAAGAGGGAAGGAAAAAGAAGGAAGGAAAAAGAAGGACGGAAGGAAGATTATAATGAGAGTGAGGGAGGGTCTGAGGGAAGTCCTGCGTTAGCACTTGACCACCACAGGTGCCCTAACATGAGTGGCATCATGCCCACTCTGGTCACGTCCACCCTGGTCACATCTACCTTGACCATGCCCATCCCAGCTTCCTCAGGACAGACACAATCCTGACGCAGCCCACAATGAAATCGAGTTTGACACTCCTGAGCTAGACAAACATTGTTCATAAGGTTGAATATATTTATGAGATTTGTAGACAGAGCAACCTATGGCGATGGTTTGTTATTGAGACAATTAATTAACAAGAGTCAATTTGGTTTAGTGGTTAAAGCACTAAACTAGAAAAGACTGAGTTCTAGTCCTGGTGAGGTCATGAAAACCAGTTGGATGACTTTGGACCAGTCACTCTCTCTCAGCTTAATCCACCTTACAGGGTTGTTGTTGTAGGGAAAATAGGAGGAGGAAGTATTGTGTGTGTATTCACCAGTTTGTGTTATTTACAACAATAATAAAGAAGAGGAATAAAATAAAAATAAATCTACCAACTCCTCCAGATTTTATCTGCTAGTAAGAGGCATGGGGAATTTTCATGCCCTGACAAAACAACCTTCCTATAATTGAGATTCTAATCACAGGGCCAAAAAGGAGAGTTTTTAAGAGAAGGTATCACTTTTATTAATTTGTCTGTCATTAAATACAAATGTAGCCTGTTGGCCATAAAAGATACAGTTAAAGCAGTGGTGGAATTCAATTTTTTTTACCACTAGTTCTGTGAGCGTGGCTTGGTGGGCGTGGTTGGGGGGTTCATGTGACTGGGTGGGCAGTTTCTGTAAGCAGGGTAACAAAGATTAGGCTGGAAACAACACTAGAATATTTCTTTCCTGCCTTCCTTACAGGATTAACCCTGTAAAGTGGAAAAAAGCAAAAGGAGATTTCTACTAAGAACCAGTTCTCCAAACTGCTTAGAAACTTTACTACTGGTTCTAGCGAACCTGCTAGAACCTGCTGAATTTCACCTCTGAGTTAAAGCCACATTGAAGAAAGGTATTCATTAGATCAATTTAAAGTCATATGTCCATGGAGATGCTCAGTTATCCAGGTCATTGTTGTCTCAAAGGTGCTTTTTAAAAGGCAACTGGACTTCCTTTCTTTTTATTCCTTGAAGACATTTCATTTCTCATCCAAGAAGTTTCTTCAGTTTTGACTGAATCATGGAGAATGGAAGGATTTATATTTCTTTATAGTCTTATGAACTCTTCAATGGGGCAGGTGATAAATAGTTCAGTAAAGTAATTTGCATTGGAGAAGGGGAGAGTCAGTTTGGTGTAAGTTGGTGCTGGCCTAGAAACCAGGAGATTGTGAGTTCTAGTCCCATTTTAGGCATAAAAACCAGCTGGGTAATATTGGGCCATCACACTATCTCTCTCAACCCAACCAATCTCATGGGTCAGAGGTGAAATCCAGCAGGTTCTAGCAGGTTCACTAGAATCGGTAGTAAATTTTCTAAGCAGTTCAGAGAACTGATTGTTAGAAGAAATCTCCTTTTGTTTTATTTTTTACCACTTGACAGGGTTAATTGTGTAAGGAAGGCAGGAAAGAAACATTATAGTGTTGTTTCTAGCCTAATCTTTATTGCCCTGCTTACAGAAACTGCCCACCCAGTCACATGACACTTCCCCAGCCACGCCCACCAAGCCACACCCACAGAACCGGTAGTAAAAGAATTTGAATTCCACCACTGCTGTCTCTGTTTTCTAGCCTGATGCCTTAAGCGCCAGACCAGAGTTTGCTTAATGCTTATTTGTTTGGAGGCCTTGTGACCTTGTGATACGGCCTTCAAACAAATCTAATCATTTCTTGATATATCCATGTATGAAATTAGTCCTTGCGAGCATCTGATTGCAGAAGGCAAAGAAATGCTGCAATGGCCGAGTTTCACATTTTGTGAATTTTCATCACCCTATTAGTCATTTGCTTACATAGCTCTGTAATTAAACACCCCTTAGCCCCCTCCCTGCAGCCCCACTCCACCTTAGTGCTTGCTGGGACTTCTAAATGAGCCACTGAGTCGATTGCTGGACTCACATTTTGATCAGAATATATTTAACCCAAAACATCAGAGAACTACTGAGATCTTTCTACAGATGTTACAAAGGCTGCACGGTTGCTAATATACCCTGTTTGGTGGAGGGGAGGGGAGGGGAGGGAAGGGAAGGGAAGGGAACGAGAGCTTTGCAACCAGTTCTGATTGATTGCCATTCTCTTGCTACTCAGCGAGGATTCCTTCATATTATCGCAGCACTTACCTCCTAAGAGGAAACAAAGAAACCTTCCCTGTATGTAAAATAATTACTTTAAAAGGAGAGGTGGGAGGGGGGGAACGACAAGGAGGGGAGAGGCATTTTTCCCTCATGAGCTATACATCACAGCAGGCAAGGTTGACATTCGCTCTCTTTGTCCCCAGAGAAACACCTGAGTGCTGTCTTTTAACGGTATGCTCCAGGCTAGATCAGCTTGTGGATATCTTTCCTGTGAGCTATGGGTCATTTCCAGTGGCAGCGCCAGAAAAAGCCGCCCTGTCATTAACAATCACTTGCCGGTGGTCTCCAGCTTTCGAGCCACACCATCTCGGCGGTGTGGTCGATAGCATCCCTTCACAGCCACTTAATCGGCTGCCTTTACTACTTCAGACTTACATAAGTAGCTTTAAAAACTCCTTCTAAAAACAGCGTGAAGAGCCTGTATATCCATATGGAAAACAACACCTCGCCATGGGTGTTGGGCGCACCTTGCCAAGTGCAGCTGCAGATGGCAGCTAAGTCTGAGCTCAGGCAATTGCCATCCAAATTTCAAAGGATCTTGGATCCATGTGTAGCTCCCCTGCGAGGAAAAGAGACACCTGCACCATCTAAAAGCAGCTAGTTGAGAGCTAAGACGAACCAAAAATAGGAGAGCTATTACTATCCAAATGTCAAGATACATTCACATTATGAGAGCCAAATGGAGTCAGCTTTAAATTGTTCCACATGGCAAAACAATTACACTGGAGCTTGCAAAGAACTTTGTCAAACAAGCCCATTCTACTACAATAAGAGAAAGTTCAGCCCTGCCTTTAATGTAGCTTGTGTATATAACACTTCATTCAGGAAGATTACAATCATTTTCATTTTACAGGTGGGGGAGGGCAAGTGAGAGACTTGTGGTTTGTATCAGAGGTGGAAACTGAGCTCGAGAGTTTCTGTTGCTGTATCATTATTTTGCGAACAACCTAGAAGTGGTCTTCTTCACCAATTTTCCCAATCTAATCAACAGCCCACAGGTGTACTCAGGAGGAGGGTGTAAGGACAAGGAGGGGCATGGACAAAAATGTGCATGGGGATGCTGTCAACATGCTTGTGATACAAAGGGATAGGTTTTGTTTTAGCACATTGCAATGTGCTTTTTTACAAAAATATATTTTTAATAGTAGTATCATGTAGTGAAGAAGGATACCTCTGCAACAGCCCTAGATTTCATGGCTGTCTGCTCTCCAAGGACTAACCAGCTCTAAGTTGGTTTAGCTTTTTTAAGACAGCCACCTGCTGTGCCAGATGGATATGTCCATGTGATCACCAGGAATTCAATGTGCCTGGTGGGAGAATTCATTGTTTACATTGTTTTCATCTGACTCCTAGCTCTTAGAGAGCCTTTTGAGCTAGCACTGAAAGTCACAGCTTACCTTAAAAACCCTTCCGCTGCAGTTGCTAACAGTTCCTAAGCAATAGATATGATGATGAGTTTATATTACATGTATACTTAAAAGTAATGTCAAAATCTGATGTGAAATTTGCAAATTGCAATCGTGTGACTATGGGATGCTGCAACAGTGATAAAAATTACATTTAGCTTTGTTTGAGGACCCGTATACTGCACGAGTCAAAAAGAGGGCTGTGAAAATATCTACAGACCCCTCACATCCTGGACACAAATTGTTTCAACTTCTACCTTCAAAATGATGCTATAGGGCATTGCACACCAGAACAACTAGACACAAAGACAGTTTTTTCCCTCATGCCATCACTCTGCTAAACAACTAATTTCCATAACACTGTCACACTATTTACTAAGACTGTGTTACTATTATTCTTCTCATCCTTCCTATTACCTATTCTGCTTATGACTATAACTTTGTTGCTTGTATCTTTACGATTTATATTGTTTATTTAGTTTCCTTGTATGATTTATGTTGATTGCTTATTTAGTATCCTACAACAATCACTAAGTGTGGTATCTTATGATTCATGATGACTGTATTTATGATAACTATGATCATGATTTATCACATATCTTTTACGTACACTAAGAGCTTATGCACTGGAGACAAATCCGTTGTCTGTCCAATCACACTTGGTCAATAAAGAATTCTATCCTATACTATTCTGTTCTGTTGTGTTCTATTCTATTCTATGTAACATATCTAGTATACTTATGCAAAGTATAGCTTAATGACTGGCCTGTTTTACCACCATTTGAAGCTATGGCAATTTTGAAAAAGAATCATCTTTCACACATATGGCTGTTGAAACATTCCTGCGATCACCAAGATGTAGGTGCTTCACAACTGGCAGGTTTTGTGACTATTGAAGCATCCCGCAGTCTCATAATCATTATTTGCAAGCTTCACCTCTGATTCTATCAAGCAGAATCAATGGCAGTAAGTCCATCACACTCATATGATGTCTTGCTTAATGACTACATCACATAGCAACAGAGTTGCTGGTTTCAATTTTGGTTACTCAGAGAAAACTTCCTGTAGTAATAACTTTTATTATTTTTATTCAAATGGTGGTAAAACAGGATAGTCATTAAGCTATACATAGCATACCTATACCAGGTATGTCATGTACAACTTAATATAGTTTTTTTAAATGTTGCAGCATCCTGTAGTCACATGATCACTATTTGCAAGCTTCACATCTGATTTTGACATTACTTTTAAGTATATAAGTAATTTTTCCTCATTTTCCAAAACAGCAGTATTATTGTTCACCTGGTGAATAGAAGGACCTGAATCTTTTATTTTCCATGCTCATACTAAAGAAGAATTATTTATTAACAAGTCCCAATTGCATAGAAACAATTGGTAAATCAAGCATAGGGCTGATTTTTAATTCAAAAGTGACAGAACTATGCTTTTGTTTGCAAGTGGGATCACTTCCTGTTTAAGGTTGAAAAGACATTGCAAAATTTCTATGTTTTGAAATCATAAGACTCTCAGAACAAAATTATACTGTATGGGGAAAGATCTAATTTTAGCTCACATTCTGGAACCAAATCGAAGGGTGGGAGACGAAAACAACGAAATCATGAGCACTTAAATTTTTATCTTTCCTCTGGTATTTTTAAAATTCAGGGTTAATCAAGACCATGCATTAAGAATTGGCCACTATTCTACTGTTCTGTATGATCACTGTATATAGAGCATAATGCCTTCATAAAATTATTCTGCATAAATGTATACAAACTACAAAAGCATCACCCTGAAATCACATATAAGACAACATTGACACATTAGTAATGTATCACCTGAAAAGAATCTCAGGAGACATCTATAATCATCAAAGAAAAAGTGGAAATGGCACTCTTATTGTTGAACACTTTGGCTCATTCTTGATTTAATGCTGATTGGTTTCATGTCCCTCGTTCTAACTAACCCCATTCCCTAGCACTGGTGATGTTACCTAGTTTGGGTAATGAAACATCTGCAAGAAAACAACTGAGTTCAGAGGGCAACATGGCCCCTCAATCTCAATAGAAAATAATTTCCTATTTTGCTATTATTATTTCTAGAGTGGTTTTAGATTTGTGCAGGTGACCTCACATAGTTCTGCAGCATTGCTCGGATAGTGAGCATGTGGCTGGAGGAATAACCTTGGAGTCAGAATGTTGCTGTAAGCACTACTGAGCTACTGACATTTCACAAAATAGTGTTCTTTCTGGCAGAGGGCCAGTTCTTTTGCATTATTCAAATGGAGCCTTTTCTTTTTTAGTCCTCCCATTTCCTTCATATTATTTGGTGCTGTTAAATGGCCTTCTACAGTGCAAGCTCTTTTGGGGCATGAACAAAGGGAAAGAGAGCAGTACATTCAATGATGCTAGCAGAGAAATATCTTCTTATAATTTTATTTACCCTATGTATTAGATGTTATCATCATCATCATCATCATCATCATCATCATCCTAGCCATTGTCTATCCATTGCAGGATGAAGGCCTCTTCCGCCTGTTTCCAACCCATATGTCCTCAGCTTTCTTTTGCCAATTGGGCCTGTAATACTTGCCGATGTCATCGATCCATCTTGTTTTACGTCTGTTTTGTGGAAGCTTTTTATCAAGTGGGATCCATTCTATGATTGTTGTGGTCCAACTGCCATAAGTTCTTCCTGCTATGTGACCAGTCCATTTCCAGTTCAATTCTTTCATTTTCTTAATGATATCTTATGCTTTCGTTTCTTCTCTAATCTATGTGCAAATCTTTCTATCTTGTCTTGTAATGCCGAGCGTGTATTGTGCCACTCATAGCTTTTATACATTAGATGTACATAACGCAAAGCAAACACTTTCTGAAAGTTGGACAAGTATCTCCAATACAGGAGTTGAGACTCAAAGCTAATTTTTAATAAGAGAGAAGAGGAGAATTGCTCAACAGCTGGAGAGAAAATGCTCTTCCATTTCATTTAAAAAAAAATACGAACTTTAATTTTTGTACTGTCACTCCCCACTGTTGCTTTGGGATGTCAGTCTCTTCCTTCCTATCTTGCTTAGTCAAAGACAAAATATATGAAGGGGTTGAGTATTCCTGTTTTATCTTTCAGGGCTGAAATATCTCTTTGTCCATATGTAAAGATCAACACCAGATTTGTTGGCTAGTTTACTTTCTAAGATATAGCAACTGACCAATAAATTATAGTAAAACTAGATTAAACATTAATTGAACACAATTAAAATAGAACATGTTTTTCTGCACTCTAGTTATCAAGGAGCTACTAACTTTCTGTCAGGCCAGGTTCAAGCAAATATTTTGTAATTTGCATAGATTCTTAACCTACCACTGATTTCTTCTTTTTTATGTTTTGCCGCTTTCAAAGAACTGCAGGTTTTATTTGATTGTTACCTTAGTGCAAATCCATACTTAGCAACCACTGAATTCATTAGCACTTAATTCAATATTTATGTACACAGCATTGGAAACCTGCCCCATTTTATTTTGTGACAGCAAAAACTTTGTGTCAATTTGATTTCTTTACAAAATAATCAAACCTCCTCTCCTCCAGAGTTTCTTAAATGACACCAGTTAGCTGTCTTCTGAACTGTGTCTGTATCTGTATCTCAATATCAATATTAATATCAATATCCATGACATGTTTTGAACACTCGAAAGCCTTTATGAATGCTAAAATGTTGATGATGCTAAACTCCCACTCTCAGAGTGAGAAAACACTCTTGGATAATAAGAGTTGAGCTTCACCCAGTGATTTCTTAGCATGCCGGATATGCAAATACTGGCTAAGTAAGCAAAAGCACCTTTAATATACTGTTAAGCAGTGAGCAAAATTTAACCAAGCATTTCCACAACATCAAATATCTGAGAAATCAGAGTACAAGGAATTGAAATGGCACATTAACTTTGCAGGTCCTCCAATATCAGAGGAAGTGTACCATTCAGTAAAACCCAGACATGTAGATTTTTCAGAGAAATGGATTGCTAATATACAACCTTGTTCTGAATAAGACTTGCAGATTTTTTTTTTAAATAATTAAGAAATGTCCCTATATTTTTGTCTGACTGTTCTTTTTCCATTTGATGAAAGAGGATTGTTTCATTTTGCAATTCCTTTCAAAGTCTGATGAATAAAACCTGTGAATAAGACACTCCTCCCAGGGGTCTATTTTTCAGATTGGTGACTGTGGACTATCAAGGAAGCAGTCTTTAAAATGAAAAAATATGTAACATGGAACAGCAAGAAAACTAGCACCCCTCGTCTTCTCCAACAACGAAAGTCCAACCGTGCTTTAAGAGAACAAATTCTCAAGCACACTTGGGAATAAAGCAGAAATATATATATATATATATTTTGCTGGGGAAAAAAAACATTTTAGAGGAACTTTGAGGCAGATTTAAACACAGCATTTAATTTAAAACCCCCAACTGATTGGACACCTGTTCTCATCAGCACATACTATAAGTATCCTAACGTATACACGACAGTCAGTGCATGTAAATAAAGTAAGCTTAGAAACATTAACAAGAAAAATCTAAAAGAAAATTTCGATCATTTTGTGAATAAAATAGAAAAATAAAACTTTTTGCAGGGACTGGGGAGAGGGGAGCACATCAAAGAAATGTCTAGGCCCGTATCCATTTCTATTCATGCATGTTTCCCTCATGCCGCCTGAGCATGTATGGAGGAGGCTGATCTATGTGAGAACTTATTTCACCCTATGCTGGTCTTTGATTTCCTCCCTAATGTGAGAAGAGCTGTGGCAGTCCCAAACTATACAACAGCATGAGGAAAGAGCCACAGGAAACTGATCCATCACACGGGTTCACATACTTTGTGGAAGTAATAGTTTAGAATCATAGGGTTGGAAGACATCTTCTAGTTAAAGCCCCTGTCTAAGTCAGAAGACCTTATATCACCCTGAACAAATGATTGTCCAATTTCTTCTTGAAAACCTCCAGTGATGGTTGGATGGTCCACATCCTGTGGGTGGCAAGTTGTTCCATTAATTAACTATTCTCACTGTCAGGAAATTTGTCCTTGGTTCCAGGTTGGGTCTCTCTCTGATTAGCTTCCAGCCATTGCTTCTTGTCCTACCCTCAGGTGCTTTGGAGAATAGGTTGACCCCCTTCTTCTTTGTAACAGACCCTCAAATACAGGAAGATAGTTACCATGTCATTCTAGTTCTTCTCTTTGTTAGGCCTAGTTCCCCAACCATTCATCATATCTAGTTCCCTCAACCCTTCTTAATATGGTTTAGCTTCCAGAACCCTTATAAATTTTGTTGCTCTTCTTTGCACCCTTGCTAGGGTCTCAGCATCTTTTTTGTATCATCACAACCAGAACTGGATTCAGTATTTCAAGTGTGGCCTCACTAGTGCAGTGTAGAGCCCTGGTGATCCTAATGCTACCCATCTTTTGATGCACGATAAGACTGATTAATAGTTGCTTGTTCTTTCATTGTTTCCTTGCTGAACCAACAAAGAAAGTCAGATGGAATTGAACCATGCAGACTGCTAAGAATAGGACGAGGAAAATAGGCTCATATCGATACAGGTGAAGCTCTTGCTAGATGTCTGTGTTGCCCTCTCTCCATTTAACCAATCTCACAAATTTATGTGAAAATAAAAGGGAGAGGGGGAAACCCAGAATTTGAGCTCCTGACAGAAAATGTAATAAAGATGCCAATGATGATTTAAAAAAAGAGCAATTCAAAATAATTTCACAGAACCTTCCATGAAAAAATTTAACATTAGTGATTCAACAGAAATCTTTCCTACTTAGCATCATTGTTCTGAGCTATCATTGAGCATAATAATAAAGGAGTAGAAAGAGGGATTATTTACAAGCAGCCACTGAAAATATGTTCAGCTGTTCTCACATTCAAAGTCACCATACTGTCTTGACTGAGAATTTTCAACAAAAATAACCCAGACCTTCTTTTCCAGTTCAGAAAACCTTATGCACTGAACATGCCAGCCTCTCACATTGAAATAATTCCAACAAACAGATCTAGAAAGGAGAGCCTGTGCTGTGCTTCTTTTTTAACAAAGCAAGGAAATATATTCCATTCCATAGGTCCTTGGAGTAGATGATCTTATCGGAATGGTAAAGTATTAATCAAACATTTTGAAGCAACCCCCCCCCCCCAGTTTCTTTAAAATGCGGGATCATTGTTAAAAAAAAACCCAAGCCCCTAAGTCTCTAAACTGTGTGGAATGTGTCATTTATATGTCACTTGTATCTGAAAGGTATTATAAGTTTTTGGGAGAGAACCATGTGCTTATTATATATATATTTCTTATAGCTCATTATTAAAATATTTTATTTGTGGTTTTATGGGCATTGTGTTGCAGATAAAAAGGGGGAACCGACTGGAGTACAGATAGTCCTTGACTTACAACCACACTTGGGACCAGGATTTTTTAACACAATTGTTAAGCAAGTCATGCCCAATTCTGTGACCTTTTTAAGTGCTTGTTAAGTGAATCTGTCAGACCAAGTCCAAGAATGACATATAATAATCCAGCCAAAGTTCAGTTCTTTATTTGCTCATACTAGTAGACAGAATCTTGCCAGACTAAACTTTTACTATTCTCAACCAGTTATAATCTGAGAGATTCTAGGGAGTGCCTAGAATCTGTTCTGATTCTCTTCCTCTTCCTCTTCCTCTGCCTCCTATCCAATTCCGGGTCGAGATTCGGACCATTGCGGACCCGCAGACCTTCCGGCACGCATTAAAAACCCATTTATTCCAGCAAGCCGGTCTGGCCTGACACTTAACGGGGTTTTAAAAATTTTGATTTTAATTAGTTGAATTGTTTAAATTTTTTAAATTTCAAATTTTAAATTTTTTAACTTTTTAGAACCTGGTTTATTTAAATACCTACTTTGGCCTTCAATTTAATCCATTTTTAATTGCTTTTAAATTTTATGTGTCTTGTTTTTTAAATGGCTGCGTACCGCCCCGAGTCCTTCGGGAGAGGGGCGGTATAGAAATTTTGTTAAAGATTAAAGATTTGTTAAAGAGTTACTGTTTGTATTGCTCCCTCTTCCTCCTTGGAGTGTGCTCTTTCCTTCCTGGGAAACTGCCACTTCACTCTGGCCCACCATCCCACGTGGTAAGCAGCATCCCTCGCCAAATCCTTGCAGCTGTTAAAGGAATCACGCTACTGTTAAGTGAATCTGGCTTCCCCCAAATGACTTTGCTTATCAGAAGCTGACTGAGAAGACTGCAAATAGTTATTACATGATCCCGGAGGCTGCAAACATCATAAATATATGCCAGTTGCCAAATGTTTTCATCATATACAGTAATTCCAGGGAGATGCTGCGGTAGACCTAAGTATGAAGCCTGGTTTTAAGTCACTTTTTCAGTCCTGTTGTAATTTTGAATGATCACTAAACAAAGGGTTGTAAATCAAGGACTACCTGTGATTCTGGAACCTAGCAGCATGCAAAAACTGTAATATTTAGATAAGTACTGTACAGGTATTAGGGAAATGCATATCTGTTGCGTTCTCTTTATGAAAATGTGAAAAACGGGCACTAGGCTCAAATTTCAAAAAAACAATCAAGCACCGTTGGTTGGGTTTTGCTAAAACCCACTCACCAGGAAGGCCCTATTTGTTGATAATTTGCAGCTCATTCTCTCTGCTGTCAGGGCCAGTATTCCTCCATCCCGCTAAGCATGCTAGGTGGTATATAGAACATTTTTCTTCAGAGCCATATCTTCTCTCCCTATCAGTTGGACCCTGAGGTAGAAACCCTCCAAAATGTCATTGATTTAGAAATGTGGATGGCACAAAGCCTTGTCCAATGGGGATTCTAGACTTCTCCAAAATCTGGAGCCTACACCCCCTCCAAGTGTTAAACATCCTTTAACTTTTGAGGGACAAATGAAACCCAAGTGCACCAATCAAAGGGAAGTTGCACCTGTTATAACATAGGCAAAATTATTGCATTAGAATCAAAATAAAGGAGAATGATAAAGCGATGCTGTTCATTGCTGAATGGAAAGAACAAGCCGCTAGTCCCACTAAGCCAATTACCTGTTCATGTTGATATTTTGTTTATTTATCAAATGTACAGTATGGCCTGTCCATCTCACTACAGGTTGTCCTTGACTTATGACCACACTTGAGTCCAAAGTTCTATTCCTAAGTGAGCCAGTTGTTAATTGAGTTTTGCCCCATTATATGACCTTTTTTTGCCATAGTCGTTTAAGTCAGTGTCCCTCCCCAACCTTTTGGGCACCAGGGACTGGTTCTGGTAAGAGAGGTTTTGCCGAAGACTGGAGGGGGCATGGTTTTCCTGTGGATGGAGCTTTACTTGTTTGTGTGGCCCAGTTTCTGGTATGCCATGGTCCGGTGCCAGTCCATGAACCAGGGCTTGAGGACCCCTGGTTTATGTGAATCGCTGCAGTTGCTAGTGATACTAGTTAAGTGAATCTGGCTTGCCCATTGACTTTGCTCGTTAGAAGGTCGCAAAAGTGTCCCGAGCACATGACCTCAGGACACTGCGACTGTCAAAGATACAACTCAGCTGCCAAACATCTGAATTTGATCACATGACCATGCAGATGCCACAAAGATCGTAAGTGTGAAAAATGGTCATAACTCATTTTTTTAGTACCATTGTAAGTTTGAGTGGTCACTAAACAGATTGTCATAAGTTGAGGACTACCTGTAATTAAGTGATTCTGGGCAGTTTATAAGCAAAAAAAGAAGAAGATAAAAATCTATACAAAACAGAAACCAACTTAAAAAGGAAGAGAGAGCACTCTCAAACCACCAGGTACCCCCAGGATTATGTCCCACACTTGGATCCTTGTGCCGGTTTGATAGAGTGAAATCTTAATGCTCTTCTAGAAAGCCAGAAGAATGGGAGCTGAACTTGCCATATGGGGCAAGATGTTCTATAGGATGGGGACAATGACAGGAAGGCTCTATTTCTATACACCGCCCATTGGATTTCTTGAACTGCCTGAGTCTGCCACATGTTCCTCTTGAGTGACCAGGTGAGTGAGACATGCCAGTGTAACTGGGTGGTTCCTCAGATAGTCTGGTCCTATGCCATGAAGGGTTTTAAAAGTCATAACCAACACTTTGAGCTGAACTCAGAAGCAAACTGGCACTCAATGCTATTCATGTAACCGAGATGTTACATGCATACGCCTTCCTTTCTACACTTTATATTTTTCTTAGTTTGTAGGAGCTTTCTTATCTTTGCAACTTCAATACAAATTATTACATATATAAAAAAGAAAAGTCAACAAGGAAGCTATTGTCTGCGGAAACCATTTGAGTCTGCTCAGATCTGTGTAATTAGTTTGAAGGCCATTTAGTGGAGAAACCGTGCAATATTATCTTCACACATAGGAGAGTACCATGAGCAGGCTGATTGTTATCAGAAAAGCGAATCAGCGACAGCAAGAATCTATCAGATAAGAGTTTGTGCTTACAAGAAACAATTTTAAAAAAATCATCAGTTTAGGAAAGACATAACTGCCGCAGGAGATGGTAGTGAAGAAATACTATTTCTCAAGTTTTAGAATCATATGGCAAATGGGGTAACACTAACCTCTTATGCCAGAGTCCCAAAACATGATTCACACATTAAATTCATAGGAGCAATAAGGCAATTCCAGTATTACGTACATTCATGTCAAGAAGAATATTTTTACTAATTGAAGGGGAAAAAGAACCTTTGTCTTTTGCTCAAACTTCCTAAACACCTGATCATCAAGGGATCTAGCTGGGATCTCATTTAGCAGCTCACCACTAACCTCATTAAATCTTCCTTTTGCCTCTTTGTGCTTGCAAGGCTGTGGATGTCTTCTCTGACGCCGAGCTTTTGCAGACATCTGTTCCAATAGGCTTTGAGATATAATGCTTGTCAAATTTTCACAGGTATTTATGCAGTCTTAATCTACAGAACCACTTTGGCTCCTCTGGATTATTAAATTTTTATCCAGATGTACCACAGTACAGGCAGAGAGATAAGGGAGTTGGCTTTTTTCAGATGGTCTTTATTATGTGCAGATATACTTTGTAATCCATTTGTCACATCTTACGCAAAGCAGCAAAAGAGGCTCTGGCTGCACGGAGCTTGAGAATGGTCACTTTGGAGCCCAAACCCATCTTAATCTTGTTAAAGTTGTTTTCTGCTTCTCCTCTGATTCTTTGATGGCAATCTGCTTTCTCTTTCTCTTTCTCTCTCTCTTTTGTGTAATAGCACTGCTGAGACTGTCTCCAAATAGCCCTACAACAATGGTACCAAGGGGTGGGGCTGTAATGAACACAAGAAGTAGGTTGTCAGAGGCAGGGGGGCTTAGAATCCATTACTGAATAGTCATTAGAGCCATCTTGGTGTAGTGCTGGCTTAGAAATCAGGAGATTGTGAGTTCTAGTCCCATTTTAGGCATGAAAGCCAGCTGGGTGACTTTGGGTCAGTCATTCTCTCTCTCTCAGTTCTGCTCAGCTCACAAAGAGGTTGTGGGGAAAATAGAAGGAGTATTATCCATGTTCACTGCCTTGAGCTCAAATCAATCAAATCAAATTTTATTCATCACATGCACAGTCATACATGGTACAAAATGCAGTGAAATGTGTGACCGCTCGTAACTGTAGGTAGTAGGGCAAGAGAATAGTACAGACAGTGAGGGAGAATAAGTTAGGGAGTGGTTGAGAGAGGTAGATTATGGGATTACTTTATAGTCCTGGGTTGTTGTGGTTTGTGTTGTATACTGCGCACGCGCAGGAAGCCTGCTGAACGCTGATTGGTTCCTGGAGCGGCGCTTCCCATTGGCTGGAGCACCAGCCAATGAGAAG